>JBBPCS010003483.1:0-12254 GCA_037974645.1 Hollardia meadi
GCAGTGGCTCTACTCCGAGCTCCCCCCGGATGTCCGAGCTTCTCACCCTATCACTAAGGGTGAGCCCAGCCACCCTCTGGAGGAATCTCATTTCAGCTGCCTGTATCCGCGATCTCATCCTTTCGGTCACTACCCAAAGCTCATGTGCCATAGGTGAGGGTTGGAATGTAGATCGACTGGTAAGTTGAGAGCTTTGCCTTCCGGCTCAGCTCTCTCTTCACCACAACGGTCCGGTAGAACGCCCGCATTAGAGCTGACGCCGCACCAAACCGCCTGTCCATCTCACACTCCATTTTCCCATCACTCGTGAACAAGACCCCGAGATACTTATACTTATACTTATTACGGACTAGACTAACATAATGTTTAAAAGTATCGGATAATAATTCAATTCAATTCAAACTTTATTTCAGATTCAAATCGGTCCAGAGTGAAAAGGAAATAATAATAAGAAGAAATAGTTTTTTCCATATTAAGAGTCATATCAATAGTTTTATATTGTTGTTATGTTTTTGCATCTGTTGGTCATTTTAATTAAAAGTTCAGTTCCTTGTCAATACAACATGACAAGTGACCAAATTTACAGAGGTCAAAGGTCAGGACCTGCTCTTTTGGAATCCTTGTGATTTTCCAGTGATTATATCGGATTAAGGACTTCACATCAACAGCTGAGACAGGAAATCTGAAGGTGTCACATATACCGAGATAAGAAAGTATCTACCTGGAACCAACAACTTGTTATTCTCCGAAGCTTCACTGCAGCCCAGATGTTTATTCTCATCTGTAGGATGAAGCGGGGATGTATTGGATAGATGATGAGCGGACCTGTTGGTCACAGAGAGAAAGATTACACTAATACCGTCCAAATCCACGGCCCAGATAAACCACTCTGTGCACGCCGCTGCTACGGCCATCATACATCCATTAACCGAGGAATCAGAGCTCATCGCCCAGTTTGTATCGCTGCTCTTTAACCTAAATAGTTTGGCTTCTTTAGCTTTTAGCTGAGTCAAACGCGTCAGTCCTCAGAGGGGGGACACGGGGGCTGATGTCAGGAGTATGTTCAAGATATTATAGACGGCCATGTTGGCATGAAATAGCAGGTAAACACAGGTGTAATTAATGAAATTAATTCAGGCACAAGAGCAGCAGCCTGACCTTGATCTTTGGTTCCACCAGTGTTTATTCTACTGTCTGATGTCAAAATGGCTGCTCAGAAAAAGGCCTATTGTTTTTATAAAGGTTTTTACAGTATCTGCCATGACATTACTTATTACTCATTACTTAACAAACAGCTCTGCTAGCAGTCGTGGAATAAAACATTAACCTTCATGGGGGGTGGGGGGGTTTGTACACAGCAGTTGTCGTACATGTAATGAGAGCAGCTGATGTTTGGACACTCATTAACTGAATAAACTGACCACAGGACGAGATGTGTCAGGATTTATGTGGCTAACCATCTCTACTGGGAGATGTTAACACGTGCAAATGCAATGTATAAATACATAAAAATGGAAATTATTTACAAATAAAAAATAATCCCCAATAGGGAAAAAGAGAAGATTAAAGAGAAGATTGAAACTAGCATCATGTCTGCAGTGTAAATGTGAAGCTACAGCCAGCAGACGTTAGCTTAGCTTAGCACAAAGACTGGAAACAGGGGGAAACAGCTAGCCTGGCTCTTAGCACATTATCTTCTTTGTTTAATCTGTAATAAATGTTGTATTTGTGTCCCTCTTTGTGGCGTGTTGCTGATTAAAGTGTGTTTCTACAATGAGATCACCTGTCACTGTGAGCAGGAAGCTGACCTCTTCTTCTTCTTCTTCTGTTGATTTTTGACGTTGTGTTGGCGGCCATCACTGCTCATGCCCACTTCTCCCTCTTCTGTTTATTTGAAATTAAAAATAAACACTCATCACATTTTAGTACAGCACATGAATTAGGATAATAGCTGGTGTGATTCACTGTGGGTTGGTTACAGTTTGTCAGTTTTTGGAGACAGTGCAGACTGTTAAGTTGTTCCCTGCAGAGGGTGTCACTGATGGTACAATGGTGTTTCCTCTCTCAGATATTGGGTGTCTGCTGGGATCCGGTTTCACGGCGGCCTTTTGACTTGACCTGGATAATTGCGCTGCACAATTAGGGGCTGGAAACTCCTTCAGTTACCCGTCGACTTGACACTCCAGCTGATTACTGCAAATGTTCCTGTCGTCAACAATGTACCCTGTTTGTGGGGGAAAACAGACGTGTTGATGTGTCGTTAATAAACTCACACAGACACAAACAGGAGTTTCTCATCAGTATTTAGACAGATCCCTGCACTGTGGCAGAGGTGCAGCACAAATATGTAAATATCTCTACTACATCTACACAATCTGTGTGTGTTTTGGGTTTTATTTGCTTTTCTTGTTTGTTTTTGCTTCTTTCTCTGGTGTCTGTCTGTGAAGTAGAAATGCAGTATATATGTGTACACAGTATATACAGTATAGAGCTATCAGCGAGCAGGAGGATCACAGTGAGACACTGGAGCACATGAAAGCTGCTTCAGTCTCGATGATCCGTGTGGAAGAGGATTACCTCCGTGTTCCGCTGCTGGAACATTAAACTTCCACTCTGTCTTCATCTGGCTCACTTTCACTGGCTCATCTGGTTTTCTTCTTTGTTGTGTTTTTTATAGTTATGGTCATTTTTCTTCCTGTCTACATTTAGAATTTGAACATCTGTCGTCTCAGAGTATTTGAGCATAAGATCATCAGTAAACTACAATATCTTCAATCTCCAAAGCAACTTATAATAAGTGTATTTAACCTCTAAGATTTTAGATTTGGTAACATGCAAACAGCCAAAATATATATTTTTTCCTCTGAAATGTTTGCCAAAAAGCATTTTACTTTGAAAAGAAATTTAAAAAAATAGAAAGATAACACTACTTACACGTTTGTTATCAGATTTGAAACAACATGAAGTATTCAATATGTACAGTGTAATATATTTCATCAATAAAAATATTCTCTCAATTCTTTCTTCCTTTTAACGACACATCTTTTGATTGATTGATGGATATTTAAGTTAAAATAAATGATAGTAAAACACACCTAAGTACTTAAGTAAAAGTACAAACTTATTAACCTTAAAATTAAAGTATTAAAGTAAGTATTGTTCGGCAGATTTGCCCCTTTTAGAAAGTTACATTATTATATGTATCATATTGGAATATTATTAGATACTTTGACACATAGAGTTAATTGGAGTTCATTTTAACTACTTTATATATTGTTGGATAGTTTAATCTATAAATCAGGATCATATTTTATATATTGATCACGTTTTGTTTGTAATCTGTAAAGTAACTCGTAAGAAGTACAGAGTCGAATAGAATTTAAATGCTCAAGTAAAGTAGAAGTACATGAAAATGACTACACGGGTGTAGGTTGATGGCTAACGGTGAGATAATTACTGTATCTATATCATGTCAAATCTGATCTATAATTCTACCAGCCAGTGTGGTGCTGATCGATAAAGTTTCCTGTCCAATCAAAGATCGATAAATGTCACGTATATCAGTTTGTCTCACCTGACTACCGGCTGTGAGCAGGTGAGGTTGTTGTGATGTCGTCAGTCTGACCTGTGTGCAGTATTCAAAGCAGCCAGCAGGGGGCGAACCGGGTCCGTTTGAAATGAAAAGAGGATTTTCATCAGGAAGGTAAAAGTTAGTGACGTTCTCTGCAAACTTTTGTTGTGAGAAGTGATACACACATTAAAGTTATTCATATCATTAGAAGAAGTAAAGGTAGCAGTAGAGGTGTGTCAGTAATTATCACATAAATGTTAGTATGAGCACAGCAGCAGTTGTACAAACAGTAGTACTAGTAGAAGTACTGGTGGTGACCCAGAGGTCATGTCCTCATCAATATTTCTATATTAAACTTCAAACATTATTTTAGTTTATTGAAAGCTAAATAACTAAATAAATTTTAAAAAAAGATTGAATAATATATAAGAAGGCTAATAAAAATATATATTTTGTGATTTTTTTAAATAGTCATAAAAGTGTACAGAGTTCGGTTTGTGGCTAAACATTTCTGAGGAGGTTGGTGCTGATGCAGACGGCCGCCATTGTGCCTGCTCTGTCCAGACTATTTCTATGCACTAATTTATAACTTGGCACCTCAGAATTACCATCAGCTGTCAATCATCCCACTCTGTCACTCACACCTCTGATCAATAAATCAATTCAAATGTGTTCACAGAAACACTTGTGACAGAATCAGGGTTGACATCAAGCTGCTTTACAGAGCAGGACAATGAACAGTGGCTCTGTAGTGTGTGTACAAACTTATATATATATATATATATATAGCGTGTGTGTGTGTGTGTTACAGAGGGAGGTGTTAATGAAGGCGACAGCAGCGGCGCAGCGTGGCGGCTCGTTCACACCGCTCCTCAGATCCAACATGGCAGCTCTGTCTTGGTGACAGGAAGAGCCTCAGAGAGGTCGCAGAGGTCAGTGGAGCGGATCTGCCGGAACAGATGGTCCCTGCCACTGTCGCGTCCTCAATCAGGTCCTCAGATCTGACACACCGTCACCGCCCGACCAAGGTGGTGTTGATGCTGACAAGTTTCAGATGGGATATTGAATTACTGCTGCTATTAAGAGCCAGTGAATAAATGGATTTAACATGTGAACTTTTACACATCTGTAGCAGTTTTATAATCAGTTTGTTGTGACTTATTTAATGAGTCTTATCCCTGACACATTTGTACATGTACTGTATATCAGTGGTTCCAAAACTTTCCCACAAATTAGACCACAGACCCTCGGATAAGACCCCAGACTCCACCCTTTGATAAGATTTTGTCCCAGGATCGCCTGTCTGAGAAAAATTTTGCTTTTAGAAGTTTTACTGCAGAATGTGTATAAAACCTATGACTTAAACAAACATTCATTCTGTCACCCTGAAACCTCCTCAAGAACCTCTGGGGCTCCCTGGACCCCACTTTGAGAACCACTGATGTACCAGTAATGTGGATATTTTTGTCAGGTTATCTGTAATTAACTCCATCAGCTAGAATAAGCAAACACAAACACTGAAGAGGACTGGACAAAGATTAGTCAGAGAAACACTAAAATAAGAGCAGTTGAGACATTTTAAATCATCAGTGTCACAACAGTATTTATATTTTGAGATCTGTTTTCCCTGCAGACAAGCAGAAGTTCTTTCTGATGTTTGAAACTGGGCTGTTTGTGACACGACTGCAGGTTCACTGGATTATCACCACACAAAAAGGCCTTTCAGAGCATTTCTGTTTTTAAACATGTTTAAGACGTTTACTTCAGACTCTGACATTAATCTTACAATAATATTCTTACGCCACATGAACGCTGAGACTGGGAAAGGTTTGTGTCTCTAAAGTTAAAGGACATTAAACACTGTGATAAAGATTCCTGACTGAGCGTGAACCAATTCCTTTGAATAAACATCATCACTGCTGTCATCATCATCCTCATCACCATCATCACTGTGAGTGTCAGCGCTGTCACACTGAGGCGTCAGAACCATCATCATCATCATCATCATCATCATCACTTTATCTTATTTTAATTACTGTTGAGCTCAGTTAAATTCATCATGTTTCTGTAGTGACACCTGAAAAGAGTTTCATATCAGTACTATATCTACTACTACAGTACTGCTGCAGTGCTCACTCAAGCTGCTGATACTACTACTATTAATGCTGGAACCATTACTCTGATATTCTGCTACTGCTGCAACTTCAACAGCTGATGCTACTACTACAAATACTGCAGTATAGCTACAACTACAATAACGACCTGCCAGCACTTCTACGACTACTACCACAACCAGGAAAGCTTCTACTACTACTGCTTCAACAGTGAATGAATACCATAACTACTACAAATTCCTGCACTACTTCAAGTACAATTACTACAATAACTAGTATTAATGAAACTCCTGCCACTGCTTCTACTATAACTACTGTAATACAACAACTAGTAAGGCTCCTGCTACTAATACTCTACTGCTGCAACTTCAACAAGTTCTGTAACCTTTATGAATACTGCTACTGCTAATACCACAGCTACAACTATTACAATAACTACCCCTGAGGAAACTCCATTACCATTATTAGTAATGCTGCTAGTACTTCTACTAAAGCAAAGGCTGCAACTCAAGTTACTACACGAGTTACTGTACAAACACAGCTACCAGTACCACTACTGTCCTGTGAACCTTCACTATTTGGTGGAGGTGAAACCTATGGATAAAGTACTTCCTGTTTGACCTCTGACCTGTGTGTGTGTGTTTCCAGACGAAGCCACAGTCGATAAAGAAAACACCTCCAGGGAAACTAAGGAAAGTGTTTGTGTGTGAGACTGAGCTTGAACAAACACACACACACACACACACACACTGGTCTCCAGTGGTCTCTGGTTGTCAGTGTGGATCCATCAGACCAACAGTAGGGAGGCCGTGACCTCCAAACCAACAACACTTTACTCACTTCATTGTTTCCTCCTCTTCCTCGTCCGTTTCCTCTCCTTACATTCCTTTCCTCCTCTCCTTTTCCACTTTTCTACCTCTCTTTTCCCTGCCAGTTATCCTCTCCTGTCTCCTCATCTTTTCTCCTTCTCTCCATCTTATTCACTTTTCCTGTTTTCTCCTTGTTTCTTCTTTTTTCTTCCTCTTTTCTCATCATCTCCTGCTCTTCTCTTCTTGCCCCTCTTCTTCTCTTACTTTTCTCTTCCTCTTCCACTCTATTCTTGTCTTTTCTCCTCCATCTTTGTTTTCCATATTTCTTTTTTAACTTTTTTTAAATTTTCTTCCTCTTTTATCTTTTTTCTCTCACATTTCTTATCTTTTCTTCCTCTTGTCACTTTCACATCAATCCTTGTCCTTCTTTTTATTTTTTAACCTCTCCCGTATTCTCCTTGTCTTTTTCTCCTTTCCCCATCTTCTTTTCACTTGTCACCTTTCTTTCCTCCTTTTATCATTGTCTCCCTCTCTCTTCTTCTTTTTACTTTTCTTTTCTCCACATTTCTTTTTAATCTCTGTACTTTTTCTCTTCTTCTTCCTAGAATTCTGCTCTTTTCTCCTCCTCTCCTGCCACATTCCCATCTCCTTTTCTTCTTTATGATCCTCCCTTCATTCTTTTCTCTACTCATCTCATCCTCTCATTCATCATTTTTCCTCCTCCTCTTCTGTCTTGTCTTTCTCCTCAATTTTTGAAAAATATTTTGCCCCCTTCTTCATCCTTTTCATCTCCTTGAACCCTCCTCTGGTTGTTTTTTCAGTATCTAGGTCAAGGTTGTGTTTCTGCTTTCTAGTCTGGATGACTACACACACACACACACACACACACACACACACACACACACACACACACACACACACACACGCTCACAGAGTATTTTTGGCAGCTCAGTGTGTGATCGCCCCTTGAGATGTCAGAGCTTTTAGGTCAGGCAGATCTGTGAGTTTCAGCAGCTTCCTGGAAACACTGAAAAAACAAAACAAAACAAAAAACAGCAGCAGGACGCTGAAAATACTCTGAATAATTCAACTTCATCGTATCAAAGTCAACACAACAAACGACAAGAGCCTAAAAAAATTCTGTCCCACCAACACAAACTGCATTAAAGGATCAAGTTTTATCAGCGTGTTCACCTGTTAGCTCACCCTGCGCTCGTTTGGCTAAAGGTTCCCTGACATCTTCAAATTCAGTTTACTGTCACAGAGGACTAAAGACACCAGAAATAATCTTCACATTTAAGGCGCTGAAATCAGATTTTGGACATTTAAAAAAATAAGTCTCAATAGATGAATCAATTATGATCGTTGCAGCTGGAATTTAACTCTATTTGATATGATATGAAGTCAGTGTCACATCTGGAAAGACATTGTTTTTTTTAACCAAATGATAGATCTGCCAATAAATCGACTAAAATGAAAACATGAGTGAAATCTCTCCACTGACGGCACATTTTTGAGCATCATTGACCATTTTCTACACATAGATTTCCAGATTTTTAAGTAGCAGATCAATTGATGCAGAGTAGTTGAATCAGATTTTTGTCTGTTTATATTACTAATGTTATTAAATGTTAAATATATAACCTAAAGCATAAAGTTTACCGTTCCTGCAGAGGGGAGCAGTTGTGTGTTTCAGCTTCTGGCATCAATATTTGACGACCTCTCCACCCGCCTCATCTGCTGGGGTCGACAAAACGAACGCACTGATGCAACCTGTTTTGGCATATTGGCATGAAGGACACGGTTAATGGCAACCATGTCACCAGCAACACACACACACACACACACACACAGGTGGTGTGTGTGTGTTTGAAGGCGGGGGTTAAAGGTCAAACCGTGCTAGTGAAGGTGCTCAGTGAAGCTTCATGTGGACAGAAAAAGGAGAAAAAACATTTTCCTGTCAAACAGAATCACAACAGAAAGTAAACAGAGTCCCTTTGTAAAAATAATAATTTTTTTAGCCATATAATTCTTGACTTTGTTGGTTAAATTAAGGTAAATTTGATCAGTCGAAAAGCATAAATGATTTAATTTAAGGATGTTCTGAAACTCTTGGCTGATGTCTTTGTGAGGACTCTGCATGCCAGTGTTACACTATTTTATAAGATGCTTTCTTACAAAAAGAAACATCTATTTCGCTTCTTGATATTTGAGTAAACGACCCAGAAACCTGAACTGTTTTTGTGCTAATTACCTCGAAGCTGGTGAGGTGATATCTAAATGTTTGGCGTAGAGTCTCAACTTAAGCAAGTGTTCCCAAATAATAAAGAATATTTGCATCAAAATATCCAAAACTGATTTAGAGTCCTTCAGATCATAAAGTGAGAACTGAGTGTGATATTGGTGTTTATGTTTGGTGGCTGTCAATCAAACCTCTGGTTCATGCAGAAACTCTGGTGATCTGACCTGAGCATCACGCTGAGGTCCAACTCTGCAGGCTGAACATTGACACTCAGTAAAGGTCGGGACATTAAATGGCAGCTTCCTGCAGGCGCACACGCACACACGCGCACACACACACACACCCATCCCCTCTGGAGGTTTTGTGACCTTTTAACTCGCTACGCGTCGACTCCAACTACCTGTACTTCCTGAAACAGGTTTTTTAGAAAACATTTAGCCTATTTCTGCGCCAACATTGTCCTGCTGTTAAACTGGACTCTGATCTGATGGATATGATGCAGTTTGATTGATTATCTATTGGAAAACTGAACTGTACTGTTAAATCATTAGAAAGCCTGCTGGCGGTGGTTTATATGCCGCAGCTGTAAAGGTGATTAAAACTGGAGCAGAACAAACCCAGGAGTGTTTTAACGGTCTGTGGAGGTGCAGAAGCATTCACCCAGACACACACAGACCCACTGACCTCTGACCTCAAGGTATGAAGGATGTCAGGAAGAGACGTGGCACAGAGCTAAAATCAGCATCGGTGGACCATTCCTCTCCAGAGTCATAAATAATGCCATGTTCCTTTCTGTCCCCCGAACTTAAATGAGTTAACATATATTTTTTATCTTTTTGTTTCAGAACATGTACCTATGTTGATAGGACAGACTCCAGACTACAGATGAGAAAATGTGTTATTTGATTAATATTCCATGATGTCATGTAAATTGATGACAGAACGGGTGAATATTCCATTCACCTGCACGTGTTCTTCAAATATTCTGGAGGCCAGTTTTTCTCTCCACACAAAGGATGATTTAGTAATCACTGCTTCTTCCAAAACAAGTCTCCTAAACTATAAAACTTTTCAACACATGCTGATCATCTCTTTGCTGACATTATTTTTCCCCTGGCCTTGTCAGCCATCATCCCTTTGTAAACTTTCCAGGTGTTGTCTGTTTTTTTTAACTTTTGCTGAGAGTTGAATAAAGCTCCAGCTACAGGCCAAGAAGGCTATGCCATTTGTCATATGAATAATCGATCATTTGTAATCTTCCATTTTTTTTTTTTGTGCACCTGCAATAAGACTGGAACAAACGGCTGCAGTGAACCAGCTGCAGCTTCATCAGCACTGTGTGACCATAGTAACCCCTCCAAAAGTCCTATTTACCAAAACTGAAGATACCAGGGCAAAAGTAAATCCTCCTTCACAATTCTACATATTTAAAGCTTTCGATGTTTTTGTATGAAATCTACATTTCTAGATGTTTATTTTCTGTTTTTGTCAGAACGGGTTGATTCTTTAGCTGCCTGCTGGGAAAAGACCTTTTCTTCATAAACAAAATGACTCGCCTCGTAGTGACCTGCCGTCTGGAATCAACTGAAACTTTCCTGCTCGATCAGTGCGCACCATCCATTTATAGCAAAAACTGAACTTTCTTCAACCTAAAGTGAATTCACACTGAGGTCAGGTGGATAACTGGGTTATGGCTAGACATACATATGAAATAGTAATCTGCCTTAAGTAGTGTTACATTATAAAGTGTTATAAAACATTTATTAAATTTATATACTGTTTTCATGCTAAATAAGGGCAGTTAAATATGTGTGAATGTGTCTTTAATCAAGGATGTGTGTGTGTGTGTGAGCAGCCTGCAGGGAGCCACAGCTCAGATCTGGGTTACACTGATGGGAGGTGGAGGTTGTTTCGTCCCTAAAAGCCTCCCTGCCTGTTAACACTGGCCATTATCTCTCTGTTTAAACCTTTATGACAGCTTACGCTGCGCCCTGCTTGGCCGTCTGGACCTTTCTGTGTCACTCCATGGTAATAAATTAACCGAGACCGAAGGTGAACAGACCAAAGCGCCTTTTAGGACAGATATTTTATTTTAATTTGTTTCTAAACCTCAAATTTTTATCCTCAGTCATGACTCAATAGCAGATTTCCTTGTTTCCACTTATTTATTCATGTTGTATTGTCTGTAAAACAGTGTTAAAGTTCATGTTCATTATTTATTGTTGCCTTTTGCTGTTTTATCACTGGAGGATTGTGTTTTACCTTCCAGATGAGCAGAGGAAGTGCAGGAGTATCTGTTTGTTGGGCTGGAGGTAATGCACAGTGACAGCCCGACGGGTGGAGACGGGGTGTGTGCAGAGTTTCCTCCTGCTTGCAGCTCTGCGTATGGACCAATAAGAGGAAAACAAACGAATAGAAACAGAGTTGGGCAGAAAAATCAATCTGTGAGAAACTGATCAAATCTTTGGTGCTTTAAGACTGAGGGGGAAAAGTTTGAAATTCACAGTGTGAATGAATAAGTTATGAGTGTGAGTGTGATAAAAAATATCAGAATTTTCTTCTTGTCAGGTTTGTTTTGTAGACAAAGCTTTCCACTTAAATAAGAAAAATGATTTTACAGGACTCAAAAGATGAGGTTTGGTGCACCAAAAACACCAAAATACCGGCCGGAAGACACTGAACATCAACTATGACTTCTTTTCATTCTCAACTTTAAAACCAAAGAAAAACATCTGTCTTCAATCTGATGGATGAAAAATAATTTAAAGATCAGGTTTGGGCTGTTTGAACAAACCTTTTTCCTCGTGAGCGTTCTGAAAGCAGGTCAGGAGCTCTGCACGCGCTCACTGTCCATCAGTGAAAAGACCTGAGTGCTTAGAGATGGTAATTAAATAATTTATATCTTTTCAATGCAGCAGGAGGGAACCACAGAGACTCCTGATCGAGGTGTTAAACACTCAATACTGAGTACACAATGGTTTCCTGTTTTAAACATAAACTCAATTAAAACATGCAGGTTAAGCTGACAAACATGTGACCATTACAAAGTCTGTCTGTCGGAAGCAAAGCAGGAAGTAGTTCGTACACCAAAAACCATCCTGTCTCCTAACAACAGTCAGCTTTTAATCATCTAACATTAACCACGCAGTTTTAGTTACCTGAACGTAACCGAAGGACAGAGGTGGCAGATCAGAAAACAGTCATATGAAGCAAAGTGTTGGAGGTAGCTGACTACAATCATCCTGCTGATAGAAAACACTCATATTGGTCTTTTTGGAAGGCGGTATAATATAGACACTATATTTGTTCTCTGTTTGTGGCTTCCTTGCAAGAAGAACGTCTGATCTCGGTGCTATGATGAAGGAAGTAGGCAGGTCTTGTTACTGACTGATCTAGTAAAAAGAATGTCGGTTTTGAAGCCTCTCGTCCATGAGTAGATGTACGTTTTCTTCTGCGCAGTGATACAGAAAGAAAATAGTTCCTCCATGAAACTGCTCACAACAAGGTCTGTGGATTAT
>JBBPCS010003484.1:0-12252 GCA_037974645.1 Hollardia meadi
GGCAGGCAGGCAGGCAGGCAGGCAGGCAGGCAGGCAGGCAGGCAGGCAGGCAGGCAGGCAGGCAGGCAGGCAGGAACCGAGTTGCACATGGTGACACACACGATGAACTGACCACGACAGAGGGAAGAACACCAACTTAAATACACAAGGAAGGGGAGATTAACCAGACACAGGTGAAACCAATCAGGGCGGGGCAGACTAACAAGACACAGGTGAAACCAATCAGGACAGGGCAGACAATCACAAAAGGAGGGAAAGGAACAAAGACAGGAAATATGCTAGAAACTCACATAACAGATGAAGTAACTTACAACTACAAACTCAAAACCATAACACAGGAAAATAACACAAACACCCTAAACTCTCAAACCCTGACAATTATACAGAATGGCCCATTTCAGAATAATAGATGTAATAGTATTGATGTTAATCGTTGAGGCATGAATATGTACATTTTCGCAGGGGGATCAATAAACTGTACAGACGTTAGCTGTAAGCTATAGCATGCAGTGTTGGAATGTAACTGAGCAAGTAAAATTTTGAGGTACTTTACTTGAGTATTTCCATTTTCTGCTGATTTATACTTCCACTTCACGACATTTTGGAGGCAAATATTGTACTTTGTACTCCACTACATTTATTTGATAACTTTAGTCACTAGTTACTTTGCAGATTGCATGCTGCATCAGAGCCAAAGCAGTGCATTTTTAAATTAATTGATTTAATCAGCAATCAGATTTAAAAAACAAAACAAAACAGAAACAACTGATTCCTATATTTAGAACAACGCTGATGATGGGATCGGATAATCGACGGCTCTATATTCCTGAAATAGGGCGCAGGCACAAACATAAGCAAAATATCTGGAAACAAATGTGACCAGCAATGCAATTATGGTGAGTGCAGGCCATTGGTGCAAAGCAGGTGCAGCTGGGAACATGGAGGAGAGCCTGAGGAATACAGAATCAGCAGCTTCAGTATCGACCGCTCACATGAGTTCCTCTTATCTCCTTTACAAGCAGCAACAGGTGAAACAGAGGGAGAGAGAATGAGGTCTCTTAGACACAAATAAAAAGTTCATCTCCATGAAGTTCCAAAATAAAAAAGTACACAATACGCAACTGATGTTTATTGGTGTAGCAACTGCTGCAATATCAGTGTAGTTGATTGTAGTTGTGCAAACAGTAAAGGAGCAGCAGCAGCTCTGAGCTGAGATTAAATTTTGCATGAGGTCAGTCACATTAACGCTCTTATTAACGGGTCGGAATGTGTCTGTTAATTTCGTGATAATTGCAGGTAACAGATGGGTTTGTGTTGAGCCTTCGAGGGTGTGGGATGGGTACAGGTTTGCAAACTGGACCCCCTGCAGGGTCTGCATTGTAGAGGTTGTTGTGAGCAACTCGCTCATCCAACAGAACATCAGTGTTGAAGTTTCTTCAGAATTGTGCTCATTGAATTATACATGTAGAGGATATAATTGCTAAGAATCTTCTTGGTCACATGAACATTTTTATTTTGATTCACACATCAATTTGCAGTGGATGAAAGTTCAGCAAATGAAAATAGACCAAACCAAACATAGATGAAAGGTGTTTTGGAGAGGTCTGTGTGTGAGGTTCTGCCAGCTAAAGCTAGAAAAATTACCGTGCGTCTGTAATAAGAGATGGTCTGAGCAGATTTAATGCAAACAGAATTTTGTGCCAAAATGAGGGCTGAAATTGTACTCTAATGCCTAAAATCTGCATAAATACAGGCCCAGCAGTGTCTGTCCTCTCACCCTGCTGCATTCATTTGGTGCCAGGAAAACCAAAAATCCACCAGAGGAAAATTTTTTTTCTTTGTCCCGAATATTGCACCATACTTGAACAGTACCTAACAACTGTGCAGTATGCAACTGGAAAAATGATACAGAACACATAGAGTGTGCAATATACCATTTTCATGGCAGAAAATTTGAGTTGTAACAGCAGGACAAGCACAGGTTAGCCATGACAGCTAGCATGAACAGTACCACGACCCTGAAGCCTTCCATGCCAAAATGTCAAATAAAACCTCTGTCGTCGCTCACAATCAGTCACAAGGTTGTGAAATGGAAAAGCCGCTGCTCACAGTGTGAGGCTACAGTTGCTGTGGCGTCTTTAAACTCTACATATTGATTCTAGTTACTTTGATATACTTGAATTACTCCATTAAGCGAGATAAACGGAATTACAAGAGAGTGAGACACAGCCAGACAATAAACTGTAATGTCAGTGTCAAGTTTGTAGCGTTGCCAAAATCCTTTGGAGAAATGGCTCCGTTCTTAAGTGTAAGACTATTAGTATTGCTATTAAATTAAGCTATTTTGAGAGCAGTGCCTCCAAAGTCTCTTCACTGTCATTAGAGCCACTGTAGGTTCGGTCTTTTCTGAAACTGAATTAGTTTTGGGGGAGAGTCTGTGTGTAGCTTATTGATCAGGCTCTCACAGATCATAGGAACAATAACAGAGTGATCACTCAGCCTCTCAAACATATACAAACCATCACTCATTACACTACATGTCAACTGAGCTATAATAAAGCACTACCAGTATAGTTTAATAATACATATTTCTCCTCCCTCCACCATCCAATGTATAAGAGTTAGTTTTTTTCACTCCTCACCTACCATGCTGGGAAAGGGCCTGATAGACTTCTCTTAATCCTCCATTTAGGCTTCAAGCCTTACCGGGCCACCGAGTTTCCAGAAAAAAGATTGAATCTTGTCGGCAGCTATTTCCTTGACGGCTAGAGCTCTGTCCAGGCAGAGGGGCATTTTGTTGGTGTCAGGCGCCAAACACCCTGTTAATAGAAGGCAAGAACTACCTGCGGCTTTTCCCTCAACCCATGGGCTTTTTACTTTCTCTCGAGGGGCAACCTTGACTTGTAAATTTGGCTGAACAGCAGGCCATTATAAAGCAATTTTAATTGGGACAATTGTCAATTGTGGACATCCCTGGATTAGAGGGGCAAAATCTCTCTTGTGCCTCATCAAATTCCTTTTCAATTTTCATAAAAGATTAGAGTGTTATAAACTGTTTATTAGAAAAAAGACAGCCTGTTTATATAGCCTGATAATCAGACAACACAGCCTTTCACTTTATTCATTCATCCAGGCATCATGTTTACTGTATATCTTTGACTAAAGCAGCCACATGCTTCATCAGAACTTCTTCGAAGATACTCGAACAGATTTGGAAACCACCTCCCTCCACCTGTTTCCGATGTCAGACTGAGGGTTGGCTCACCCGTTCTCATCCCAGGCCATCACATTCTGATGTTGTGTCATGCGCCCCTCGTGTCTTATCCAGTCGCGCAAGGTACCCTTTGGCGTCCATGGCTGACACGCTAAGCCTTCCCTTTAGCGTCTCTGGTCGACGTGCAAAAGCTCGTGCCCCATGCGTCTTATACTGACGCACAAGGTCTACATTACTTTGGTTAAGTTAAGTCATCTGCTCAAGTCTTCTGAAACTGACGCCGACGGCATCTCTTTCTCTCTGCCTGAAGGTTGATATCTGATGAGCTGGCGATGAAAGCTGGCTCTTGTTTCTAACAATTTCTATAACTTTCCAAAGTCTGACATCACAACCACTTCACGCATTGATTAGTCCGCTGTCATGGTAAGAGAGTACGGTCTGATCTTCTCCCTTTAGCCCTCTTTTACTTTTACGTTTGTTTCACTGCTTGTGTCACTTCTCATGTAAATAACTGAGTGCAACACTATGAATAACTTCCAGGAAAGACGAAAGACTAGAGTTCCCGCTCGGCCCATAGACTTTACATTGTGATGACATCAGAGATTTTTAAAGCGCTTTTCTCAGCTCTGGGAAAGTTTTACAAATACAAAAACGCCATGGATCAAAAATTCATCATAGAAAGAGTCATAATTGACCTTATTTGCACTTCGAGGTGTCCTGTCAACAGTTTGACAGATGTCTCATGGTGGTCTATGGGGAAAATGCTTTTTGGGCCGCAGGTAAATTTTAAGCTGCAATACCGTGAGTGGCCACTGAAGCAAGGCTGAGCGCTCGCACTGTATCCAGTTCTATGATACATTCATGGCTGAAACACAGCACACTACAAAAGAACATTTGTCTTATTTTAGCACAATGGCTAGCTAGCTAGTTTAAGTTCTCTCAAAAAGTGCATTACATACACTCATAACACTTCTCTGAAGCATTTCAATAAGTCACATTGCATATATATTCATACAGATAACATACTGATATAATACACAATATTTAAACACAGCACTGAACTTAGCAGCCAACCCCAGGTGCGTCTTTCATGAACTGGCAAGGTTTCACAACAGTAAAAGTGGGCACCCTTGAGGCAATAAACCTGCAACATCTCTACTAATGCCACTGGGCACAGGTCTAAATGTGTTATGGTTTTGAATTTGTAGTTTATATTTGTTAGTTACTTCCGAAGTTATCATGTGAGTTTCTAGTTTATTTCCTGTTTTATTTAGTAGTCCTTTCCTTTTGTATCTTGTCCTGCTTTACACTTCCTCCTTTTGTTCTTTTCCCTCCACACTGATTGTCTACCCCGCCCTGATTAGTTTCACCTGCTCCTTGTTAACCTGCCCTTTAAAGTCTGTGAGTTTCCTTTTGTCCTTGTCAGTTCATTGTGCAAGTTACCATGTGTACCGCCATTCCTGCCTGTCTTTCTTGTGCTCTTTGTTTGTTTTTGCCTCTATGTTTTTGGACTCCGTTTTTTGATTTTTGATTTTTACCCTGGCTCATTTTTGGATTTGTTTGCCTGTTGTTGGACTGTTATTGGTTTTGACCCTCGCCTGCCAAGAGTTTATCTTTTGATTTAATAAATCAGTTAATTTAACCAGTTCTGTCTCCTGCGTCTGCACCTGGGTCCAACCCCTCCCTAGTGTTCTTGGCATGACCGTAACATGCACAGATACTATACACGCACACAAGGTCAATGTTGAAGCAGGTTGGTGTTAGGGTAATCATTTTACTCCCTGCCTTCATTTACTCTGCTAAATATATGTGACTAACATGGATTCCGAGATCTTAGCATTAATTAGCATAGTTACTTTGTAGTGTAAAATGTTATCATGACTGCTATTTTAAAACTTGCTATTTGTATAAGTCAACTTGAAACAATATGTACAACCCATTTTTGTGGCCACGGTTTTGTTAAATTTTAAAGCCTCTGCACATCAATGTACACCCACACAGATGATTTTAATTATTGTACTTAGAAGTCCCAGGACTTGGCTATCTTTGTTGCACCTGTAGAGAAGTGACTTTTGGTACAACATTACCTCCTTCAACGGTGCATGGAGAAGGGAAATAGAGGTCAAAACTACAGCAATACTTTAAAGTATGAAGTATAAAAAACAACTTACCAAGCAACACTTCAGCTTGTGGCCTTCGTCTGGGTGGTCATAAATACAAAGAACATTGAAATAAGAATAATATTATTGGCTTTAAACAATGTGGTTTTTTAAACTGGCACAGAAGGTGTGCCCATGAGGAATATGAGTTACAACAGCCCATTCTCATCCCCAGCTCATCAGATATCAATTTTAGATATCGTCAATTTCAGACTAGTTTAACAGATGACGTAGTTTGACATACTATCCAAAGCAAGAGAGTGCCAAGAGGGGTGGAGTCGGAAGTTCACATCCCGTTTGAAACCAAGCGTCAACAGTCAAACCTAACCAAGTACTTGTAGGTTTTGTGCCTAACCTAACCAAACTTCATTTATCTTTTCCTAAACCAAATATAATAATGTAGACCTTGTGCATCAGGACAAGACACGCAGGGTGCGAGCCTTTGTGCATCACAGAGACACTAAATGGAAGGCTTAGCACATCGGCCAACGACAGCAAAGGGTCGTCTGGATAAGATGTGAAGGCCTAACGTCGGAATGTGATGACTTGGGATGAGAACGGATTGGTTATGACGTAGAAGGTCCATACATGTTTGGCATAAATGTGGAGGTCTACCAAAAATGTGCCCAATATCAGAGGCCTGACCAGCCAGAATAACTAAAAGCACCAGCTGACTAAATCAAAATAGCCATCAATGAGCACAACACACAGTCAATTTGAAACGCTACACAAATCAAACATGTGGGAGATCATTTACAGGTCTGGAAACAGGAAGTCTGTTTGATGTTATATTGCTATATTTGGTTGATTTAAGGACTACAATTGTTAGTAAAATGTTTTCATCTCTGCTGACTTCTTCTGATTCAAAACCTTGGTTGTGTTTCGGAAAAAAACCCAAAACTTTTTGAGGCAGATTTTATTTGTAGAGCTTGACAATTATTGTTTACAATGTAATGTTATATACATGTATAAGATGGTCTTTTCTGACAAATGTCGATTCACTAAAATGCAAAATATTTTGTGCCGAATTTAAATGTCAATGAATATTGATGATGAAATTGACAAAACAAAAACAACTACTACTACTGCTACTACTACTACTACTAATAATAAGTCTTTGCCACACAACAATTGGTATGAAAGGTTTTACAGACTTCTGGCCCAAGCACTCTGCAGGAGGCTGCCTGAGCCTGCCAGCAGTGGTCCTGAGTCATCTGTTAAGAGGAGGAGCCGCTGACTGCAACATGAACAAAACTCAATGTGAGGAAAAGACAAGTTTATCAACAAGGGAAGGAATTTTATTTAGTCCAAAAATGATGATTCTCTCATTGGAGAGAGGCTGGAGGTGATTTGATTGAATTCTTTTTCTCGAATTTTTTTTTTAACTATCAAAAACACATCACTAAGCCACACCATTGTACTGGGTGCCACAGTTCTGCTGCCACAAATACTCACTAGAGCACCAAATGCGTATTAATCCACTGCTAAAAAATAGTCCTGAAAAATGCACTATTTGCACCTATTTGAGAAAGTTTTGCTGAAAACTACAGCAACTAGCTGTTTTAGGTAATAACTTATCTTTTTTAAAAAAAAATGAAACTACATAGAGAGGTGTTTTTAAAGATTTATGTCTTCAGTAGGAACCACTGGGGTTGGGGCTGAGCGCTACAGACAGGGTATAGTGGTGAGATACTATTGAGAGAAGGACTACCACATTGTTGGTTTTCAAGGCATTTTTTGACAATAAGAAAAACATAGAAAAGTTCCAGCCTTATCCTATACAGGAAGCTGGTGTTCACTACAACATCAGCAAGGCAAAATAACAGTCCAAACTAAACTAATGAGGAGGAGCCTGCAGACGGTCTTTCCTTGTTCATTCTCAGCAGGTCACATCTGTTGCAGCTGTTACAGTCAAATTGAAACTCTGAGATGTTACAAGGTTTCAACGCTGATTTTCAACCCTTAAACATGTATTTACCTTTACACATAATACACTGAGCAAGTGAAAAGTCAATAGGCAGTGTATTTCAAGCACAAACAACCTGTGTCTCTCAGGTCAAACCCTATGCGCTACAACCAGCAACCTTTAGTGACCCTTTAGTCACATTTAAACCTAATTTTCCCTTCAATGTTCCACTCTCCGCCTGCACCCACACTCCTGTGGTCTCGCCGGGGTTTTTCTCTCCGCCAAGATTACTGGGCCGGCCTTTAAAAGCACACCTCTGCTCTTTCTACTTCTAACCCCATTCCCTTCCATTAAGCCCTGAGAGTCCAGGGCTCTGCTTGTCGTCTCTGCAGGCTATTGATCAGCATCAGTGTTGGCCAGCTAGGACTCCTCTCCTACTGATGGATCTGGACCGGGCCCAGCCACAAGCTTTTCATTAAGAAAACACCACAGACGAATGGCAGGGAAGAGGTAAAGGGCATCAGAGCTAAGAGTCTGATAATCAAATGTGATGGTTCTCTGCCAGCAGGTCCTCTGTCTATCCTGTCAGTTTATTAGTCAGGCTGTTTGTCTACTTTCTTGACCCATCCAGCTTGTTTTGATTGAGGGGACTTGTGATAAAAAGGTGCTCAAAATAAAGTCTCTCATCAACTATAGGGAAGGTGTTGAGAACATGTTATCAACAGCAAGAAAAAGGACTTTATTTTCTTACTTGAAGGTCCGTCTGTTCCCATGTCACTTTCGCAAATATTTCAATCCAGATGAGATTTTGATACAAGCAGATCAGTTTGGTGGCACTTCTGTTTGAAGTCCTAAAAACATTATGCTGAAAGGAGAAAAGCTAATTTCACTGCAGGCTAATCCATAATGACTTTGCCCATATCAGATTCTCCATTTTATCACTGCCGTGATGCCACTCAGTGCTAAATAAGAATTGGAAAAAGTCACACATCAGTCTGATGGATTGAAGCTGAAATCTGAACCTGGAGAAGAAGAATGTTCAAATGTAATACCAGACAGGAGACAGCAGCTAAATGGACTCAGCGTCTCCCTTCTGAATTTGTTTGAGCACTCCAATAAAGTCCTTCCGGTGAGAGTTAAGCTGCTTGGAATTAATTTTAATCACACGTCTTATTCACGAGAGAGCAAAACGTAGCACACAACTTCTAGTTATTTATTTCTCTTGATTCTTGGGTCAGGGTCATCTCTACTTTTCTTTTCTTCTTCCCTATTCCTTTCTTCCATAGAAGTGCTATACATCAAAAGACAGTGGTGGAAGAAGTACCAGTGGATATACTATAAAAAAATCTACTGTATAAAAGTTATTTATGTACAGATATAACAAGGCAAATGTCAGACTTGTTCCATCTTTATTGTGATCTTCCAATGGATTAAAACCCAGAGAAAAAGGGAAATTATTAGAAATATTTAAAACTAGAATTTTATCCCACTGCAAAAAAGTTCCTGCATTTTGTGAGGGGGCCTTCCACGTGTTTCTGATGGATTCAGGTCTGGGCTCTGTTCCATTCCAAGCCTTTAATTTCCCTTTAATGAAGTCATGCTTTGGAGTAGTTGTGTTGCAATATACCAGTGTCATGTTGATACTTTTGTACACTTCCCTACAATTTTTTAAAATTTATTTTGAGTGTAATTCATCAACCACAAAAAGAGACAAAACACGTCATTGATGTCCATGTATTGATGATGGTTTTTCAAGTGCTCCATGGTACAGTCAATGCCTCCGATATTCTTTTATAACCCTCTCCTGATTGGTACTTTTCCACTGTCTTGCAGTTTCCTTGCTTACTCTGTGCGGACCATGGCTCTCCCAGTAGGATGGAACCCCAAACATTCAAGCAAATACTACAGCAACAGCTGACTTGAATCCGGTTTCAATCAGAATCACTTTCAGTGATGGTAGGTGTATGCTATTTACCCACAGGCATGGTTTTGAATGTGTTTGGTTAACTTTGAACACAGCTAGAGCCCCTATTATGATAAGTGTGTGCAGACTTCTGCAATCAGGGTGTTGTAATTAATCTAAACTTCAAAATCTTAACCCCAGTCTTTTACTTGGACTTTTCAAAACAAGACATTTGTGATTTTTGATCACTTTTGCAAGGTAGAATACCCATTAGCATCCAGATTATTACACGAGAGAGGCTCAGGGACCATCACTTACATGGTTTACTTCATGAGAAATCCTTGAAATTGTAGCAATGGAGAGAAAATAAATAAATGGTGATATTTGTATGTTTGCTGGAAAATATTGGCACTGAAGAGAGAAAAGAAAAGAAAAGTGGAGACTAAAGTACTTGCCCTGCATTTCACCCGATCCTCCTTCCCCTATCCTTCATCAGTCATCATCGGTCATATTGCTTTTTGCTTTTTTTTTTGTTGTTGTTGTTGCTCGGTGTAATCCTCCCTGTTGTCTTAATATCAAGTGGAGAAAAAATGAGATAATGGAGCAACAGGGGAGGAGGAGGAAGGGGCAGAGTGGCCCTGAAGACTGTCCTCCAGGGAAATAGCCCTCCCTCCTGTCAAACACACAATATTATTAAAACCTTATTAAAGCCTACTCCCTCCTCGTGCCTCCTCTACCTCTCCATCTAATACATTTGCTATACATAATAGCTCTCATATACATAACAAAAGCCAACACGGAGCGCCCCGAATGCTTGTGTAATGGATGTGTAGCAAGGTATTAAGTGGAACTGAATGAACCCTCCCCTGCACTTTCACAAAAGGCAGCACTCAGACCTTACTGCTGACTGATGCTTTCGTTTAATTGTATGTCTCAGTTGCCATTGTGATTCTGACTATTGTGTGAGATGTAACATGCTTATAAGAAGATGGCAACAAAGCCAGCGGTGATATCAGGCTGCTGTATAGGATATTCTTTGGGTATTTCTTTTTTTTTCATTGTTGTGTGTTGGCTACAGAGAGAGGTAACAACATGAGTGCTGCCTACCTGCTTATTGTTGTTGTGCTAAATGATTTTTCATTGAGAGTATGATGAACATAAGAAGTAAGAGATTGTGGTGGACGTATAGCCAATTGCCGCAGATTTAGAGAACATTTGTGAGCTGGCTTTTTGTAGACAACAAAGTTTGATATTGAAGGAAACATAATCAGACAGGTTGGAAACAACCCCACAGGTTAGTGGAAGAGAAAATGAAGGTGAACGACAGATATTGTCCAGTAGTAACATCCATCAGAGACTTCCTGCTTCAGCCTGGGCCTAAGATACTTTCAGTTTTTCTCTCAGACTAGTCTTGCATAGCCAGATATACTGTATGTCAGTGCTGTGTTAGTGCTTGAGGAAGGTCTGGCTGCACCCATTATCATTCTGGTATAGAGGGAAAAAAACACTTTGGCTTGTTTGTATCTCTTTAAACCACAATCGTCCTTGCCAGCCCTAAGCCCAGGATGCAGCAATGGTGCCCCTGTTAGGGGGAACATGCTTTAGACACGAGGAGGCGAGCCCTGGCATTAAAACGGATCCTTTCCAAAAGAAAAGGTAACAGCTGCTAGCTTGTTTAGGTTCGGACGGTTAGCATCCAGGTTACTGTTAGGGTAATGTTGGTCTACCTCCGGTGAGTCAGACTATCCCTAGATAAAGTAAATTCAATAATCTGACTTAAGTCTTTGCTTGTTTACAACCAGATATGTCTTTCCCATTTGGAAAATGTTATCACAACTGATAGTAAACCAATTCTAACTTGATTCTAAGGATTTCATCATGGTGAACACGCCATAACACTTGGCATTTCTGTGTATTTGCAATTGCAAGTTTTATTTTTCAGTCAACATATCCTGAAATACCAATAAATCTGTGATAAATTATGACTTTGCTCTCTAGCCCCTTTTTGCCCAAACCTAGAAAACCTAAGAATTAAACTACGGAACTAAACTGGATTGCATGGACTGGCAGCCAGGACAGCGGGTTCTCATGGGACGGTGTATGAACAGCACGCCACATTTAAGAACATTTAATGTGATTTCACACCATCTGTATTAAACTTTTTGCATTTGTCATTAACGTTGCCCATAGTTTGAGTTTTGAATTTACAGGAGAGGTCGAAGTGAAGTGACTTTCATCTGAGAAACAAGTGCTCAACAGTCGCAGTTTGGTTAGGTTTGGGCATCAAAATACTTGGCTAGGTTAAAGAAAAGATCATGGTTTGGATTCAAATATGTTTACTTATGTTCCGTGCTTGACTTAACTTATGTTATGTACATAACGTTACTTAAGTTGCAGCTCAATACTGACTTTTAGTTTCACATGGGACCAACACTGCTCTCTTGGGTGAACGTCCTGTGTCTGTTTGGCCCATCCACCACCCCAACCTCCTCAACATGTTGACTTCCTTGGAAGCGACTGTTCCCTGTCACAAAAAACTACAGCCCACGGAGACTGCCCTCCCAAGAAGAACGACTGTGTCCGTCAGGTCAGCTGGTGCCTCACAACAACATTGAAGCAGGATCAGACTCTGCATCACTACAAGGCTGGTAGTCTTTCCAGCTGGGTGGGCCCCACCTGCTCTTATCATGATGACACTGTTTTTGTCCATTTTGTGGTATACACTTTATTTGCTGCAGTATAAGTTGTTTCATCTTGTGGTTGTGATGTCTGACGGACGTCTGGGACTGAAATGTAAATGTTCACGTGTTAAATATTAAATATAAGACTGCATGGCTGTCTATCTGTGGTTAATGTGCTCTATCTGATCAGTGGTCAGTGTAACAACATCAAGTTTCATCAAGTCCTCCTACATGTGTTTTTGTGTGTCACTGTGACCCAGCAGTCACCTAGAGAACAGTGTGGGTGCTGCTGACCTGCAGCTCACACTCAAGTACACACGCACACACACACACACACACACACACACACACACACACACACACACACACACACACACACACACACACAC
>JBBPCS010003485.1:0-12250 GCA_037974645.1 Hollardia meadi
GTGCTGGCATTCTGCCCTCACTTAAAACACTTTGATCTCTTGAGAAGTAATCAAAAATGTTTGGCAGCTGACTAATCAGAGCAATTTGGCCACATCTGATTCAAGTTAGCACTTGAGCCTTAGGTATACACGCACTGTAGGTACAGGGATTTGGAGCAATAAAGATGTCACAGAGCATTTACAAACTCAAACACACCTGCAAGCACACAGACATGCAAAGATCCTGTTAAAGGTTACGTTTTGCCATTCTATTCTATTATTTATGATCAGCATCACATGAATATGTCATACTTTTATGATACAGCATTTTCCAAGTGGTTTTATTGTCGACGCAGCTGTTGCAACGGCAGGATCACTAATGCTAGCAGCCAGAAAGTGTTTGTTACCGACAAACAAACAAACATAAACATTTCTTTCATTTGCTTCTTCCTTGCAGCTCCTGGTTTGTTTCCTGGCTACTAATTTTAGCGTTAGCAACAGGGCTACCGATAGCAACCTGACTACTGTCCAAAGGCAGGTTTTAAGTAGGCAGGTTTCATTACTTACTGGTTGAAAGAATGCAAACTTAATGTTTTCAAACCTCTCACATCCTGTTGGTAAGGGAAGCACATATCGAAGGAGTAACAGACTTCAAAGCAGCACCGGAGCTCTCCCCACTGGATGAATTCCCGACCTTTCACTTTTGTTTTACCTTTGTTTCTGTAGTTTAAAGTTTAAACAAATACTCCGCTTGTTCTGCCGTTACCTGGGACAGCTACCCGGAAGAATAGCTATCAGAGGAAACAAATACTGTTCCTGTTTTGGTTGAGCACTCCAGGAAAGAATCCAGCCCAGAAACCAGTATAAACATGAATGGTATCATTTTTCCATCACCGTTCCCATAACCATTGCAAAAAGTTGTCTATTTCCACTTGTAGTATAAAAAAACAATATGTTTGCGTGGTCCACATAAACTGGTCTGTTCAATCGGTATCAGTGCAGTCGGTTCAATAAGCTACTAGTCAAAAATGTCTCATTAAATCGCATCTCATTGTCTCATTGATCTATACAGTGACAAAGCTTATGATGAAGACAGGAACTATAAGTGAAGACTTCCTGGACCCATTTCTGCTTGAAACTGTCAATTGTGAGAGATAAAAACAAACGTACTGTGCAAGCTTGCTATCATTAGAAGTTACCGTTAGAACATGGTTCCTCACATTTGTACGATTTTTTTGCGGACCTCACATTTGTACAATTTTCCATGGTATTCTCTTACCTTATACAATATCAATTCAGATGTCTAAATTGGAGGCTTCTATTGAAGCAGAGGACTGATATGTTGGAGCACTTTGGTGTCTACTACTTCCCAGCATGCACTTATTTATTCCGTGAAATAAGGTGACAACGGAGGAGCCCAGAGATACAAACATCAGCTGTCAGATGTTTGCTTGTAAAATCCTCAGAGCTCCTCAGAATGTTGTTAATCATTTGTGAAACTTGGACAGGGCAACAGCTCTTAGAAAGGGCATAATTAAGTCAATTTTTCTTTCACCTGACATAGATATCAACTGCTAGCGAGCTGCCCTCCTTTCTTTTATTCATATGCCTCCGGACCCAGAGAATGTGTACTTTGTACTTTATTTACTGATGTGCCAATTGTAGATGCTGTTTGTGTGTTGTGGGAACCAAAAAAGAAAAGCTTTGGCAGGGATGTCATAGGGACTCCTCTCCCATCCTGGGACAAAGAACCTATTTCCCATCAATACATCCATCTCATCCATCTTGTGTGTCTGTCTGCTGGCCCACTCATCCGTGTGTCAGACCATCTCAGCTGAATTGGCTTGCTCTGTCTATTTACCACAAATTATATGATAAATACAATTATACATGCCTGTCCCTGCACAGACGTACGCTACAATGAAATGAAGACATGCATACACACACCCCCACACACACGCTGTATATACACACAGCCTTCACTGTCACACTTCTAATATGTCAGATCAACCCCCGGTTTACGAATCTAATGAGGAGTGTTAAATTGTCTCCTGTTGTGTGCTGTGTTCTCACCCAGTCTCGTTCATGGAGTGTCAGCTCCCTGGCTCAGGTCTAGCTTTTTCAGTGGAACCGCAGAGAAAATCAGATTAACCTAAGCCTTTTAACTGTGGTTGGGTTTGATCCCATTTGAGAGTTGGCAACACAATCTATTTTGTTTGTGTTTACATGGAGAATGCATGTGGAGGGGGGGGGTAGGGGGTTGGCTGAGAAGTAAAAAATAAAATAAAATGGGTGACACAGGCTAAGCAGCTTTTGCTTTGAGACAGTTCAAGCCAGGGCCACGACACAAACTGTTATATAGCATCTCACCTTTTATTTAGGGGGGCCTTCTAGGGGTACAATGCAGGGCGATGTTCAAACATGGAAACGGAAAGCAGGATACGGGACTTTGAAGTATGACTGAACGCAAGGAAAAAGTAGACGCTAAATACAGATTGGATTTGCACTTCGATCACACTATCATGTAGCACACGTGCAAAAATAAACTCATTCCTAATCCCTTTCGAGAGTATCAGTTATAGGTTTGTCTGCACAGAAAAATATATTTCTATCCACCTCTTTTTACATGCAGTGTTGATTTGGTTCCTTTTTGAGTTTTCACATGGAGTTTTTCATGTGAGAATGCACAGGATTTGACTGGACGCCAGTTTGTGTCTCATTAGCAATGACTGCGGAAAGCAAGGCAGAGAGAGCATCCCACTGGCTTTTGCCTTGGGCCTCAAACTCCCCCTGTTTGCACAAGACACACGCACACGCTTGAACCGCTATGCTTTTGTGGACTCTCACTGACGTAATGTATTCCCTAGCCGGATATCCTTAACCCTCACGACTAACACAAGCCTTATCATACTATAATAATTATTTCTTCCTTTGGCCCTATGGCAGTCATAGTCCTCAAACAACTCTTTTAGACAGTGAGGACACAAGGATTATGTGGTCTTGAAAACATGAAACATGACGGGATTTGCTCTCCACCATGGGAACATAAGCCCTATATGTCTATGGCTTTCATATGCTACTGTTAATACAACAACAAATAAATAGTTGCTTAAAACACATTTTTAAATGTCATACATTTTAAGTCAAGGTTTGCGTCAATCTCAGAGGAAAAATGTTACGATATCCTGGTCTTTCAGTTATTGCAACTTAATCTGGATAACAAAGCCAACTATGGATCATATCTGTTTTAAATGAGCATTCAAGGTTTTCAGATGCAGTTTAACTACAATATGACCATTTAGCCATGGTACAAAAATACTAAAAATCGTACTTTACTGATGTTATTTAAATTAAAGTTCACAAGATTCTCTCGTGATTGCTACCATTCATGATGCATGTGCTGATTTGCCCATTTTCCCAATCTGCTGCACCCCACTGACTGACACGTGAACACAATCTCTGTCTCCCGGCCCATTCCTCGCCCACCTCGTGGTATTTATCTGACTGAATGCAGAGGGACAGATATCATATAGTGTCATGTGAGCAGAAAAAAGGTTGGGTGGAAAGCCAAATACTAAGTATGGCCCGGGGTAACGGAGGCCTGTCAGCTCTGTAGTGGCGTCTCACAGCTGGCTGAGTGGGTCACTGCGACAGATCACCTCCGTTTGGCCATGGCACCGCCAACCTCCAAACCCTGGGAGAGTCAGTTTGAAAGAGCTAAATGTTAAGCCTGTCAGAAACACACATCACATCACATACACGTGAGTGCAACACTTACTCACCTAATGCATATACACGAAGGATACCAAAAGAAACACACACAGGCACACATTAGACATACAAGAGGAATGAGTAAAAGAAGAAGCAAACCAACTTAGATGACTTACTTTGTTTTGCCAGACAGTATTTCATGAGGAGGAGACTGAGTGAGTCATCTGTTCTGCTCGCCAAATGCCTCTTCCTTTTCTCTCTCAAATGTTCATGTTGAATCAGACAAACCACCAGACTACAGAGACTGGAATATTCACTGTTTCCTGCAATACATCATTAGATTTGCTCTACTCATAGTGTTCAAAGCATAGATGGTCCGGATACATTAGATTGATTTTTTTTTTTTGACACGTTGTCTGATGCAGCCCATTTGCCGTTTACGTGGTTCTCTGCAAATGGAAATTCCTCACGCCTTTTTTTTATGTTAGTACAATCCAAAAGGTCACACAGGAGGATTTCTGATCTGGATTGTTAAAAGAATGATGTGATAAGGTTAAGTTTAGTTTGTCTTAGTGGTTAAAAGAGGCTTTTTTTTTCAACATCATCCTACTCATGCCTTTGTTACACAACATAAGCATATATTGTTTTAACCAATCAACATTTATTTCATTTTTCCTGAGAACACAGACTCATATGACCACATGAGGACCGGGACATGTAATCATGAGCCGTTTTAAGCAAAAATCTAAGGCTGTATATTTTTTCTGGTGAGGACAGTCTCAGATTTACTGTGTGAACACTTGAGCATATATTGTAACAGATTCTCAAACATGGTGCATATACAGAAGATTCTTTAGCTTGCCAACTTGAGAGGCTAACTACACGCTAATGATGTAAATTATTACATGTTTCAATTAAACAATTGCCTATAATATTAATTATTTAATATGGGCATACCAATTTAGATGATCAAAAAAAAGAGAGTGTTTTCTTGTTAAAATTGTAGCTTTCCTTTCTTTTGACACTGTGGCAGCGATATGAAAATAGCAAAATTTTTTAACAGCTAATAGGATCAAGTTCAGCAAAGGCATTTTAATGCTGCACTGGATTTCATGAGGATTCTTTCTACCACTGAAAATAATGAATGGGTTTGAAAACTCAACACTGACCTGATAGCGCATTCCAGACCTCAGAGATGAACCTCTCTCTCCCATTTCAAGTAACCGTGTTTATTCATTTATTCCTTCCCTTCTTTCTGCCATTGTGGTTGATTTCTGCTGTGGATGAGAACGCCACCTCCCTTTCGCAACCTTGACCTTTCAGACACCTCTTGTGTAGATGGGATGTACTTTTGGGAAAGTCTCCCCTTCCCGAGATCCGAGAGATTTAAGGGGGTCAGGAAAGGGGACTGCTAGATAGAAATCTAATTAGGTGATTGTGCTTTAGGGAGCTTCACTAGCTGCTCAATAAACTCCTACACACTTGCTCTCCTCCTCTCTCATTTCCATTCACCCGCTCTCGCTCTCTCTCTCTCTCTCCCTCAGCAGTTTGCACTCACCTAGAGTGTTCCCCTGCTGAGGGCACAGTCACAGGATGCAGATCATGGCTCACTTACTACATCTTCACTGCTGTTCTTATCTATTCCAAGAGAAAAGCAGATTCATCCCTTGGCTAATAATAAAGCTTATGTCTTCTCTTCACTCATTATTCTTTTAACCTCAGACTGAAATAAACCTGAAAGGGCTTCACAGAGTGATGAGCAGATAAGATTAGGTCTGTTTGGGCATACAGCTCACTCAGTTGTATTTCCCATAGATCATTGTGAATTGACTGGATGCGCCTTGGCCTTTGCTTTAGCTCAGCTTTTCTGCGTTTATTATGCATGAGAACCATCACGCATGCAAAGAAGTCAGACGCAGTTCAAAGTAGTTGACTCAAAAACCCATTTCTCTGAATGACAAAGTTTGTAGGTTGTTCAGCCCCTGCATGGGAGAACACACTGGCTGTGTCTTCCGATACCCATAGCACACACTGGTGCACTATGCAAAAACAGGAGGTCAAGGAACTGTAGTGGGAATGTGTCAATCCAGCTAGAAAACTTGCTAAAATTGCACATTTTCCGGAAAACTACTGTATCTCTAAGAAAACAGGACAATGCATCCTGATGTATTAAATACAGTTACATTCAATGCCATATGAAGATTAAGTCTGATTCTGTACGTTAAAGAGAAATGTAATCTTGACAGCGTTACACATGTACACATGAGAACATAGTGTATTGTTCAATAATGCAATTCATAAGGTTGCATCTTGGCACAGAATTCTTAGACTATCCTGTTAAAATTTGCTAGAATGAGAGACACATTGTCAAAACCAATAAAAGCCATCACAGTTAATGAAACTATAGCAACCATATATCATTTATTTCTAGTTCATTCCCACGCGTTGCTGTGTTTCTGGAGTGCAGGTTTCTGCAGCGTGCTAAGGAAGAAGCATGTGATTTACCCTAAAATCATGCCGTAGCATTTTGTAATTACAAACAGCCTCCCTGAGCTGTGGGTATGACTAAGCTTGTTCTGTGGCTGTGATGCAATGTCAATGCTGAGGAGCTGTTTATTGTGACTGTACCTTTGTGGTCTGGAAGTGTGCTCGGCAGTAGCTTAGTCACAGTAATGCATAGTCACCTCTCAGACTCATAAATCAGAGTTGTGTGCAGTACTAAATGAATGAGACTGTCTCGCACAGACCGGCACCATGAGCTCAAAAATCAAACTGAAGCAGATGCCTTTTTGTGCGAGAAAGGTGCTGTGGATTATATCTACAGTGTTAATGTTTGGATAATCAATTTGCAGGAGCATGATAAATAATGGACACATTTTTTCTGGAAAGGACAAGAATGACAGGAGGTTTAAATGCAAAGGAAAATAAGGAGAACAGTGATAAATAAAGAGAGCACGCTGAGGAGGTAGAGAGGTGGTGAAAAGAGGACAGACAGACGGATGGTTCAGTCATGCACACAAAGCTACGTTTAACATTTTATCTTTTATCTTTTATCAGAAACTGCTACTGTAACAGCCCAGTAATGGCTTGATAAATATCCCTCGATCTTATCTGATACTTTTTGTAAGACCAAAGGACTTGTCCTCGAACACCCTGCTTTAATCACTCTGAGAAATACGGTACCTCACTTAATAGTAGTTCTGGGGATTGTTTGTCATTTGTGTCTCTGCTGATTTCTAACAGTGCTCTCTGAGCAGTTCGCCTGCGCGTTAAACAGAGGTGAGGACATTCTGTAAAAACAGCAAGTTATTAGCATTTCCTAGACTTCCATTTCAAAATGATTTCAAGGTTCTATAAAAATGCAAAAGCCAGTGATGGATGTGGATAGTTTTCACAAAATGATGTGCTCATGTTTTATTAGGTACAATTTTTGTGATGGAAAAATACTTGCAAAGGAGGGCATAAATCAACTATTACTTAAAACAAATAGCCTTCCTATCAATCAAACAGATAGCAAGTAAACAAAACTGAACTTCAGTGGCAGCACGCGTTTTTTTTGTAAACCAGAACACAAACCAATGATTGCATTATTGACTTGATTGTATAAATAACTTTGTTTCTGCTGCAATCTGTGATAGACCCGACAAAAGCAGCAGAGGAATATACATACATACTGTGTGTTACTGTAAAGTATGGAGGCCTAGAGAGCTCAACACACTGGAACTTCAAAAACATACAAATAGACAAAACTTGAGCAAATTGAGGAGATATCTTCCTCAATTTGGCAGAATTTGTGCTGCAAATATACAACATATCCAAACAAAGGGCCTTTCTCAAAGCCTGTCCTTGGAAGTCAGGTCCTCCAGAGGCTAGGTGACTCCTTGGCATTCCGAGAAGACACAATGTAACAAGTTAGCAAATGTGCGTCATTGTGTCCTTCTTCTCCGTCTTCTTCTGATGTCTTATGGCAGTTGGCAAACAGCTTTTAGGTGAATTAGCACCACCATCTGAACTGGAGTGTGAATCGTAACGGGTCTTATTACGGCTCTTAAGTCTAATCTTTTCCAAAAATGTAAATATAGCCCTCTACCCCACATGCCCTGAGTTCATTTGTAGTAATTATTTTATCCCAAGTTTAATATGATTATTTTCCAGCCTGTGTCATTGAAAGGGTTTGCCATTTTTAAAAGACACACTAAGCATTGTGAGCATAGGATTGTGGGTACTTCTGGCGTGCCAAGGATACCCAAGCGGAATCCTTGAAAATGCTCTGTGTGAAAGACTCTATCCTTTGTAGAATTTGGACGATCCTGGACATTGGAACAGTCCTTTCAAATTCAGCCGTGTGAGGATCTTTTCTTGACTTTGTGGAAGACCCAAATTGTCACAATGACAACCAAGCATCTTCTCCTTCTTTTTTGAGTCTTAATGATGTTTGGCAAACCAGCTCATGAGTGCATTATCATGAGTATGGGAGTATGGGGCAGCAGGATCCAAATCTGTTTCCAAAGGACACAAAAATGTGATAAACCCAGATGGGAAAGATTTGTTGTTGCAGAGGATTGCAACTGTTTGTGACTCATAATGTTATTGAAGTCGGCTACTTCTCAGTGGTGTTGTAAATCAAGCCAAAATGTCACTTTCTTTTGTTTATTTTAACAATGAGATGTCATGATTCAGATATATTGTAGATATCTGTATAACCTTAACTCATGCTCATTATTACCCTGCCAATTCAAATAATCTGAATTATGAATTTTAAGTTGGGAGCTACGTGTACTTGCTTTCTGGTGGAAAGTGAAGTGAGAAGATCTGATATCTGTCCATTCAATATAGGATACAGGTGGAAACAGCTAGCATGGGTCTGTCCAGCAGCTCATTAATAAAGGTCATATTTAGTTTGTTTAATCCCTACAAAAACTTAAGTGTAAAAATGACAATTCGACATCTACGCTGGTTGCCTGGCAACTGCTCAGAGCCAAGAAATCTTTCATAACTTCTGGTAAAAGAGCAACTTTTCACTTACTTTTACATGGATTTAAAAAAAAAAAAATCAAGATATAACTGTTTCATTACTTTTAAGAAGTGCTAGTAAAAGTATAAAATGTAATCAAAATTCATTACAGAGTAAAATTTGATTATTATTTTCCACATCATTAGATAGTTTTGGGGGGAAAAATCAGACAAGCTCTGTGAAATCCATTTTACTTAGTGCTTTGTCAGGGTTCTCTGTGTGTGTCTGTGTCATGGAGTTGCCAAAAAAAAAAATGTTATTTCACAAATGAGGAGCCTCAACTAAAAGAGGAAAACCAACTCACATCCGTTGTAGCACAGAAGCTTCATATTTTACGCCAACAAATACTAACACGCATTAAGATATTATTACCACAGTGCTTTGGGCGTGCAACATCAGCTTTCGCAACACTGCGGAAAAATGAAGAAAATCACATCATTCCCCGAGAGTATTATCAGAATAACAGATTTGTTATTTAAAACACAATAAAAAGCCTGTTTGGCAAAAAGCTGGAGCTCATGGTAAAATATTCTCAGGAAAATAGAATAAAAATAGAATAGAATGTGTTAGTTCAAGGCAAACAGATATCATTTACAGCAGCATCTAATTTTTGAGTATGACTTTTTTTTTTTTTTTTTAAATGACTTATTAAAACATGTAACTGGAGTCCCAGAAAAAAAAGATTATGACAGTGAGAGATAAAATGCAGTGGAATACTAGATAACTCCAGTTTATATTTAAATTCTTATATGTTGTTAGACAAAACATCCATTAGCTTCATCATGCTGCTCTGCTGTTGATCTACTGTCTTCTTACCATTCATGGAGAGAAATCTGTTTCATTGAGCGACGTTGAAGTGTTTTTGTTTTTTAGTGTAGTGCAGTAAGGTGAAAGAAATCTAAATAATGGACTCATACAGTACATAGCATGCCAGCAGAAGGAGGAAACAAAGCGGATGGATGTGATGTGAAAATTTCATTTATCAGCTTGTGGTGTGACGCTGGCTGTAGATTAACGGGAAGAGAGGAGGAGGAATTGTCACCGAGAGGCCTGTGTTAAAGTGAAAGGATCTCCAGGGGCTGTTTGATGTCTGTTCGGCTCAGAGTGAAGCCTATCTCACCTTATTGTGTCCACACAGAGTTCTTAAAATTGGATCACAGTTGAGTTTTATCTTTCTACGTGGATCAGGTGGATAGGAGGACTGCACCCTAGCTGAGTCTCTATGTCTGTCTTCCCGTTCCTCTGCACGTTTGCATTTTGACTTTGCTCCATCTCAGATCAAATATGGCAGCCTCAAAGCACATCTCTGTCCTTTTCTGTTCAAAAACAGCTTTTTTTGCGAATTATTTTATGATAGTTTTGCATTTCTAACATTAAGATTTTTTTTTATATTGCTGTCTCAACTTTCTGAAGAAAGAAGTTTTGTTTTTTATCTCTTTGTAACTGTAGCCCCTTTGAACTGCATTTTCATGGGAAGCCTTCTGAGTCTGTTGCATCCAAGTATATTCGCTCCACCTTTCTCCCTCTGTCGTGAAAGAAGGCATTTTGAAATGTAAAGTCAAAAGTGCTTTTCATATTCATTTTCTTGTTCCCATTGAATGGATTAAAAAAAAAAATCTAACCTCTGTTTCTCTGCTTTCTTCTGCTTTTACTTCCTTTTCTGCTCTGGTTGCTTCTCTTTCCTTAGCTGATTCACACTATTAGTGTGGTGGATAGAGACGAGCCCCAGTCTGGACATCGCTTCTTCTTCACCCTGGCCCCGGAAGCCTCCAGCAATCGACACTTCACCCTGTGGGATGTCAAAGGTGAGAGGGCAAGCGTATTATATTGGCGTTATGGGTGAAGAGTCACATTCGAGTGGCCGTGCTGATGGCATTATCAGCATAATTTGAGTTTTAGGGGTATGATGGTACAAGCAGGACTCGTTATATTTTGTGTGAGTGGGTGTGTGCTTTTCAAATATGCGCTGGTGCAACTGACAAATGATGAAAATCACGATGAAGCTCATAAAGATGGAATAGTTTATGATGTGAATATGATTGGCGATGTAAGAGTTTGGTGATGCTCAAGGGCATTCTGCAAATGTCGACCTTTCAATCTCTTACTTACTACATTTAGGTGCCAGATGGTTGACGTTTTTTAAAATATGACAATTCACTACTACAGTACACTACTGGAAGATTATGACAATCGCAGGAGACATTTTCAAAGTGAATGCAAAATAAATTATTTTGTCTGTGACCTGATAATCAGGCAGAATGTTTTTGTTTTGGATAAACACCACCTGTTCTGGTCCTCTTTGATGCAACTGCATGTCTGATACTCTGTAACTGTACTTAATACATTGTTTAAAGTTTGTGTGAAGAAGAAACTTTAAGGCTAAGCTGAGCATTGTTTTCCACACTAATAGCATTCTATTTGAATGTCTCTTAATGCCTCCCTGCCGGTGATAGCCATGGCCAGAGGCTTTCTGTCTGTCTGCCCATCTTATTCTCCTGAATGCGATATCTCCAGAACGCCTTGGTGGAATTTATTTAAATTTGGCCCAAACGTCCACTCAATTTCAGTCATAATTCACACAATTCACTGTGAGATCATGTTCTGCAAAAACATGCGCGGAGGCATATTACTGCAAGCCGGTATTTTTAGTCTTTGAAATATCTTGCTGGTTTGAATGCTTTGTTAAAGAGAATGTCAACAATAGCATAATTTTCTTGTGTGTCATCATGAAAACCGCATTGTGCACAAACACAACATTTATACATATCTGCACACACTGTAAGGACACATTAAAATGACTGTGCCTCAAAGTAATGACTTTGCTTTGTCGGGAAGAGAGGTTTTTCATGCATGTCTGTGTTTCTGCAAACGCTCGTGCAGATCCTTCGTTTAGAGATGTGTACCTAAGTGAATGTGACATCTGGCTAAATCAAGATTGATCTGACACCAGGAAAATGTCAGGGGAGCAGCCCGAGCAAGGGAAATGTCAGCGAAGTCAGCGAGGTCTGCTGCAGTCCCACTCGCATGCTCATGTATCAGTCCATACACACATAACCTTGCAGAACGTGCGCACACACTGTATATATGTGCATCGACAGGGAAGAAAAGGTATGACAGGAGTGTCCCTCGTGTTCTTTCTCTCCTTTACATATAAATGCGCACACATGCACTAACATTAATTCACCAATACGTCTTTGTGGTTGTGTGTATAGGCGTGCATGGGTGTATGTAGGTTAAATATTGAAATGGTGTGTATATTGGTGATTATAGAGAATGATTAATAAGTACAAGATGTTGATATTAAACAGCTAAATATATTTAATGTATTCACAAACACAAACACTACTGCAGACCCTGTATATTCAAGGGAAATACAAAACCACATGCATACTTTTTATCCTCCCACAACTTTTTTTTTTCTACTATGGGGTCTCTTTTCATGGGCACATTTGTCAACCTGTCACTTTTAATCCGTCACACTTCTTCTTTTTTCCCCATCATGGCCTCACATTGTGTTATGTCTCTAAGCCTTGACACACAAGGATG
>JBBPCS010003486.1:0-12249 GCA_037974645.1 Hollardia meadi
ACAATGATACACCTACCTCCTCGAGAGTGTTCTTGACTTGGCTGGATGTTGTGAAGGGGTTTTTCTTCACCAAGGAAGTAATTCTGCGATCATCCACTTTAGTTGTCCTTCATGGTCTTCCAGGCCTTTTGGTGTTGTGGAGTTTGCCAGTGGATTCTTTCTTTTTAACAATGTACCAAATTGTTGATTTGGCCACTCCTAATGTTTTTGCTATATCTCGGGTAGGTTTATTTTGTTGTTTAAGCCTAATGAAGGCCTCCTTCACTTGCATCGAAACCTCTTAGGACCTCATATTGAGAGTTCCACTGAACAGCTACCAAATGCAGGTTCAACACTTGGAATCACCTCCAGACCTTTTATCTGCTTAATTTGTCATGGAACAACAAGAAAATAGGCCACACCTGGCCATGAAACTGCTTGTCCAATTACTTTTGAGCCTCTGAAAATGGGGGACTATGTGTAAAAACGGCTGAAATTCCTAAAAGGTTAATGCAATACTTTTGTTAAACCCCTTGAATTAAAGCTGAAAGTCAACACTTCAATCACATCCTGCTTGCTTCATTTCAAATCCATTGTGGCGGTGTAGAGGCAAAATTACAAAAATTGTGTCACTGTCCAAATACTCATGGACCTGACCGTATCATCTGCAACTCTGACAATAACCTCATTGCGCATGAAAATGCGTTCATATGCACATGCACAAAAGGAAACTCTCCAGCAGTAGCCTCTGTGGGTACCAGACCAGACTTCTAATTCCTACTAGGAAATCTGCCTTCCTAGGAGTGAAAATTTACCAAACTTTGCACACAGGTCCAGTCCTATGCCAAACTTCTTGAGCTGACTTTGTGTACTGATAGTCTTGATGGTGGCGCTACAGCAATCGTCTACAGTTTAAAACTTTGAAAATCAAACCAAATCAACCAACTTTGAAAATGTTTGCTCAATTGGACCTACTGGTGAAAGTTGCATACACTTTGACCTGGCAGGAATTATGAAGTCCATCACTCTGTTTTTCTCAAAAACTGCAAAACTCTTTAAACCTATCTACTCCTACATTTTTTGCTCAATTGACACCAAACTTGCTACACACCATTTTCATACTGTCCTCCACAAACAATCGAGCCAGATTTCTGAAATATCAAAAACTGAGCCCACGTTGCATCAAAAAACACTACGAACAAAACAAACAGTATTGTAAACAGATGCAAATTCTTGCTAAATAAATCTCCAATGTTTATGAAAAGTAATTGAAAATTGTTGCTATCATGGTAGATGAAGTGTGGTAAATTTCAGAATTTTATCTCAAATTTAATTCTTGACAATATTTTGAATTGCAACTGCAGTCAATGGCAATTAGAGCATCTTTAAACATCAATTTCTCACGTATGGAGCAGTCAATCTTTGTGAAAAATAAAAATAAAATTACAGTCATCTCTATGTTGTATAGATAAAGTACAATAATTCTCAGAATTTTGTCTTGATAACTGAATTTTTTACACTAGTTTAAAAATGTAACTTTTTTTCTTGCAGTCCTACTGATTGACAGTCTATCATGTATTTGTCATAACTATGTGTGAAGCCACCTCATAATTCCATAAGACCACAAAACACATAGTAGACTGGATGAGCAAACTCCCATGACACCCACAGCAAACCTGCAATGGTAAAGAGCTGGTCTCCTGTGCCACGGCCAGGGCGGAATCCACATTGTTCCTTCTGAATCAGAGGATCGACATTCGGTCAAAGCCTGCTTTCCAGCACCCTGGAGTAAACTTTCCCAGGGAGGCTGAGCAGTCCAATACCCCAGTAATTGGAGCACGCCCTCCGGTCCACCTTATTAAAAATGGGAACTACCCCAGTCTGCCACTCCACAGGTACTGTCCCCGTCCTCCATGTGACAATGAAGAGGCGTGTCAACCAAGACAGCCCAACAATGTCCAAAGCCTTCAGCTTTTCAGGGTGAATCTCGTCCACATCCCGCGCCTTGCCGCGAGTAGCTTCTTGACTACCTGAGAAACCTCTGGGGATATGGGCAAGTCTTCCTCCAAGTCTTCAGACTCCTGCACAGAGGACGTGTTAGTTGGGCTCAGTCTGTTTTTCCCCCCATTTTTTTTCTACCAGTCCAGTCACGCTGCAACTTGCATATGTTGATCCGCACGCCCATTAGAGTGCACCTATGGAGGTTTGAATTCTGTACGTGTCTTATGCGCACCACAGGAGGCTGTCCACTTGCAATGCAATATGAATGAGGTTAAAAAACTAGGGGAAACCCCATTGTAATGTATTTGAAGTGGCCAGTCTCATATCTCAGCCAAAATAGCTCCAAACGATGTGAAATTGACAGAGGCAGCCAACAGCAACCCAATGATCCAGAATCCTGAGTCTCAGGCCTCCACCCCTTCTACGCGCCTACTCCCTGTTAGCAGCATGCTAGCAATATGGGACCTATGTCTCTTGATTCAGGACGTCATACTGATCAAGGGACCTGATTTTGAAGTAAAAAGTCAGAGGAGAACAAAAAATATGGCTTTAATTGGAATGAAAGGTCAAGGGTTAGCGGCCAATGGCAATACCTTAACACTGACACTTCAGAGGTAATTTTCTCAGAAAACGTAAGGTTTAGAAAGCGGAGATTTGGGGGCATTCATCCCTCGGGGCAGGCATTCGAGCATGGCCCCTCCAGCCTAACGGAGAAAATCTGATACCCTTGCAGAAAACGTAGCCAAAAAAACCCACCCTGTAGCCCCAATGCTGCCTTCCCATGAAAAGAAATTTCCTCTTGGCTCACTGCGGGGTAGAGTACAGAGCATAGTGCAGACAGTTCTAGAGGCAAAGCACAGAGGACAGACAGGAAAAAACACTGAATTTCAATTATTCAACTATTATTATTTTTTTGTAATATTGTAATATTTTTTTTTATAAATTAAGGTTTTATGTTTGTGAAACTTTCCAAGAGCCTAGAAAAACATTTTTTCTGTTTCTGATGTCATGCCAATGTTAAGTTTGAAATTGAACTTTCTGAAGTTGAATTTTGGGCAAATGTGTCTAAACTGATGCACAATACATTTAGATTATTTTAAGAAGAAGAAAGATCTTTATTGAGCTTTGTTGAGCCATAAAAAACTGCCTTGGATTTCAATACTTCACTCAGTGTAAACATCAAATAGGTTTAATAAAAGAAAGAAAGAAAATCAGTCTCTCTTTGACGCTGTCCATCATCCTCCAGTAAAGGCTGTTGCCCAAAAATTTTTTGCCAAAAAAAGCAAATGTCAATGTTTAGAACTTCGATGAGAGGATGAAGCTGAACTATGCTTCCACCAAAATAGGACAAAAAAACGTGATTGAACAGCACTCAGGTAAACTCCCACTCTCTCCAACTTTGGTGTAAACAACCGTAACATGAAGTTTAAGAGTACAATTATTTATTATGTTTGATAAATGCCAACAGGAAACTTTTTTTAAACTGCAGGTCAGTAAAGATACTGCGTCAAATGTGAACATGCATTCATCAGCCACAGTGGGAAAAGTTAATTTTCAACCCTGAATTTACTATCTCTCTCCTAAAGGCAAATACATGTAAGAAACTTTTTGTCATCCTTTTTTTTTCTTATTGTTGTATTTTTATTGTTGGTTTTTATTAGTATAATTTCTCTGGCTCAAACCCACAATGTTGATGGTCCTCTTCAAGGGGCAAAAATAAAAAAATATTATCAATTTTCTAAAAGTCCATAAACGCCACACTGTATGTTATATCCCAACTGTCTGATTCCAATTTGGTCCAATGAACAGTCACAACCATAATCAGCCCAAAAATCCAGAGTTAATAGCATCATAAATCATCAACAGAGTTTCAAAATGTATACAAATATAATAAAATATAATAATATTGTTCCTCTTACCTGTAGTGCTATTTAACCATCTAGATTGTTTTGTGAGTTGCTCAGTTTTGGAGATATTGGCTGAAGAGATGTCTGCCTTTTCTCAAACTCATGGACAAGAGGCTTGTGCTTGCGACAGGGTGGGATGCACACATTACTGAGGTCTTCCTTGCCTGAGCTGCAATGCTTGCTTAGTTAGCTTAATTAGCTAGCCTCTCATCCATAAGTAGATGCATGCTTCCTTTCTTCTTCCGTACATGAAACTGCTCACAAGGTCTTGGATCGTCTTGAGAAACCAGTCGTGATTTCTGGAAAGGGATGTTGCTGTTGAGTTTTTCCAAATGTATTCTATTGCTCCCTTTGAGTCATCTAGTTCCATTTTATTTGAGAATAAGCAGACATCTCTACAGCCAATATCTCCACAACTGAGCAACTCACACCAAAACTATCTAGTTGGATAAACAGTGCTATAAGCCTAAGGAAAAATCTTTATTTTTGACTTTGGGGTGACCTGTCCCTTTAAAATTTTATCTGCATCAGATAACAAATACCTCAGATTTAGTTGTCATCATGTGGTATTAGTACCTGTGATTTGTTTGGATTATGTTAGGATCGTGATTGTAACTTCTATTCTAATCTTTGATTCAACTCTCATGCTTACTCATCATGTTCAGTTTATGCTGTTGCTCACATTAATTAGACAATATATTCTTTGGGTATCTGTTTAGAAGAAAAGATTCTGATTGGCTTCATACCCCTCAGTGCAGGCCGAGTCTCTGTTGTGAGTTAAAGGACGACTGCTCCTGAGCAGGAAGTGGCTGAGGAGGAAATGCCTTTGTGATGAGAGGCAGCCAGATCTCTGCTGACTCTCCCTGCCTGCTACATTTCCTTCAAAGCACTGCCTTCAACGCATTGTTCTCATCTGCTCAATTGCAGTCCAGAAAAATGCTTAGGACTCAACAGCAAAAAGTCTCTATGTTGTATGTACACTGGTAGGACATCATCTCCACATATGAAGATGAAATTTATAGGATAAAATGAAAACTGCCTTCTACGTATCACTTTGGTCAGTTTGTTATCCTGGCACATGTTAGACAACAAATAGTCATATTTAGTAAAACTGGATGTTCTTCAAAATTATCCATACCACTGTGACCAATACCAATACCTGTGTTTTTCTACTCATACTAGAATTTTACCAACAGTGCAACAAAAGAATCCAAACAGGAAATATCTGATCAAAAATAAAGTGCAACACACATGCTGGCAGGGTATGATGCATGACAATACACATATTGTTATGAATGTCTGCTTATACATTGGCATCATTAAGACAGGTCATCACATGTTAGGGCTGCACAATATTGGAAAAAAAATTTACATTGCAATATTTGTTTTCCCACGATACATATTACAATATTAAAAAATACAGTAACACAACTGGACACCAAACGGGACGGGCACAGCCTCTGAGATCAGTGGAGCCCAGTTTGATGACAGGAGATACAGTACAGAGGTGATTTACAGCGGCTCTGACAAGGACTATGACTTTGGAGATGACAAGACACAGTAGGCGGGCACCATAGAGAGGAGAAGCAGCAGGACAGCTCCGAAAATGGCATGTAGAGATGGAATATTTTCACATCTTACACCTGTGAGAATTTACTTCGACCAAACCAGAGGTGATTGTGGAAAGACAAAACAGGACAGTTTTAATGAGTTTACGTGTTTCAGGTGTTTATGTCTCTTTTTACTGACGTGTGTTTTATGATGAGTTAACATGGCAATTAAGCTCATCTTAGTTCAGTAAGAGAGAAACTTGAATTCAGAAGGTGTACAGTATGGTTGCATTTTTCTGTTAGTAAGGAAGAAAGGTGTAAGAATATGTCCTTTCGTGACATTTTTTAGACTAAACACTAAAAGAGCTTGTGAAACTCGCCGCTCATACACATCTCCCAGCTGAAGCTATGCCAAGTATCGGACTATCGCCTCTAGAGGTACAAAGTGGTATTACGAGACAGGATGGGCTGGGGCAAGCTGGTAAGCATGCTAACTTCAGTACATATCTCTGCAACACAACACATATGTCATCGACATGAAGTCAACACTGCCGTTTTTCTGATATTCTGCTGATAAAGTTAGTTCATTTTTAGAACGTTTTAAACTAAAATTCTGGCGATATCTTACAAATTGCACCTTGAAATGGGCAGTATTTGATCACTAGTGGCACTAGATTTGTTGTGTTAAAATTACACAAAGGTGTACAACTACGTACACCTTTTCTCTCCTCTCTGAAACCTTGTGAAACATGTACTGCAGTAAATTACAATCATGTTGTCTTCCTCTGAAAGTGTAAAAAAAAACATCCCCCGAGGTGACATGTTTGGCTCTCTAGTCTACACAGTGTGGCACTACCCAGGGTGCAGCAGTTTGACGTCATGTCAAACGTCATCACAAAAGTGTGATGTTCAAGGCTGACCTTCCCACCATCGCTCATCAATAAAAGACGAAAAATTTTGTCATAAGAAGTGTATGAATTCTTCAGTTATGACTAAAATCGTGTTCAATAGGTCACAGTGACCTTGACCTTTGACCGCTGACCACCAAAATCGAATCAGTTCATCATCGAGTCCGAGTGAATATTTGTGCCAAATTTGAAGAATTTCCATCAAGGTGTTCATGAGATATCCCGTTAACAAGAATGGTACGTACGGACAGATAACCCAAAAACATAATGCCTCAGGCCACAGCTATGGCTGACGCGGAGACATAAAAATTTTGTGACAAATAGAATGCACTGATCATGTTCCCTAGGCCCCAGAATACATGCAATATATTTTTGTGAAAAAAGACGAAACAGAAGTGTGTTTGTTTCCAAGAACACTCCACAGGGCACATTTAAACAGCACAGCACAAACCACAGCAACAGAATATACAGTGCTGTGAAAAAGTATTTGCCCCTTCCTGATTTCTTCTATTTTTGTATATTTGTCACACTGAAATGTTTCAGGTCATCAAACTAATTTTAATATTAGACAAAGATAAGCCAAGTAAACACAAAGTGCAGTTTTTAAATGATGATTTCATTTATTGAAGGAAAAAAGCTACCCAACCCTACCTGGCCCTATGTGAAAAAGTAACTGCCCCCTCAGTTTCTAAATCAACCAATTAACAAAATGTAATTGATAATTGGGTTCAATTTCACAAGCCACACCCAGGCATGATTTCTGCCAGACTTTAACATCACTTAAATAGAACCTGTCTGGCAATGTGAAGTAGGCTAAAAGGTCTCAAAAAGCAGCACATGATGCAGCGAACTAAAGAAATACAAGAACAGATGCAAAACAAAGTCATTCAAATCTATCAATCTGGAAAGGGTTACAAAGCCATTTCTAAGGCTCTGGGCCTCCAGCGAACCACGGTGAGAGCCATTATCTACAAATGGAGAAAACTTCTAACAGTGGTGAACCTTCCCAGGAGTGGCCAGTCTACCAAAATTCCTCCAAGAGCACTTTGACGACTCATCCAGGAGGTCAAAAAAGAACCCAGACAAACATCTAAAGAACTGCAGGCCTCACTTGCCTCAGTTAGGGTCAATGTTCATGATTCCACAATAAGAAAGACACTGGGTAAAAATGGCATCCATGGGACAGTTGCAAGGCGCAAACCACTGCTGACCAAAAAGAACACAAAGGCTCTTCTCAAATTTGCCAAAAAACATCTTGATGACCCCCAAGACTTTTGGGATAATATTCTGTGGACTGATGAGTCAAAAGTAGAACTTTTTGGAAGACATGGGTCCAGTTACATCTGGCATAAAGCTAACACAGCATTCCACAAAAAGAACATCATACCAACAGTCAAACATGGTGGTGGTAGTGTGATAGTCTGGGGCTGCTTTGCTGCTTCAGGACCTGGACGACTTGCCATAATTGATGGAACCATGAATTCTGCTCTCTAGAAGAATATTCTGAAGGAGAATGTCCGCCCATCAGTTTGTGACCTAAAACAATTCTGCAAAGAAGAGTGGGCCAAAATTCCTCCACAGCGATGTAAAAGACTCATCGCAAGTCATCGCAAATGTTTAATTGCCGCAAAGGGTGGCCCAACCAGTTATTAGGTTTAGGGGGGCGATTACTTTTTCACATGGGTGATATAGGTTTTGAATAAATCTTTACCTTCAATAAATGGAATGATCAATGGGATGAATGGGATGAAACTGTATGTTTGTGTTTACACACATTGTAAACTTCTTATATAAGAATTAATTGGATGATCTGAAACATTTAAATGTGACAAATAAGCAAAAACAGAAGAAATCGGGAGGGGGCAAATACTTTTTCACAGCACTGTATAGACAAACTTAATCTACACTAACCTACTATATTGTAGGTCATGACAGCAGAGGGAGAGAGAGAGAGGGATGACTTAACATAACTGTGTAACAAAAACACTCCTCGGCTGATACTGCATTATGTTATTTTCTAAAATGCATGTAATTATTTTTTAAAATCAAAAGCAGCAGACTCAAAATAAACTGCATATACTCAAGGAGGTCTGCTGCAACATTCATCCAGTTTTCTGTTTTAGATTTTGAAATTAAAACAACAAACGTTCATTATCTGTTTTCTAACCACATTTGGACTGAACAGAAGATAAACTGATCCCAGCTCTGCCTCACATTTTGAGCCACAAACATGCAGAGTCGTCTGTTTTTGTTTCCAGCGATGGAGGAGTCAGCAGCTTGTGAGTGTTGGCTGAACGAGCTAACAGGCCTTGAATTAGCTTGTGAATTCATCAGATAATGAGAGAAACCCAGATGCCCTGTTCTCAGGCAGCCACTCAGTGAGAGATGTAAGAAAACAAACATCTCATACTGAGTCAACACTGTTCAGGCCTGAAGTGTTTGGAAACACAGCTCCACTATCTCCTGTCCTGGAGCAAGGTGGAGCCACACTGCAGAGTACACATGTGCTTGCTTATGACAAGTCATAAGCACAAATATTGCTGCTACAACTTATGCACCACTTCTTTTACACATTAAACAGCAATGGGTGCTAGGGTTGGGTAGATTTCCGGTTTTACTGGTCCGGTCCGGTGTACAAGCTTAAACTGGTTTATTTTATACGACCCAACTAAACCGGCATTTGTTAGGTGTGGGTGTAGAGAGAGCTAGCAGCATGCAGCTAGTTAGCAGGAGCCCCGGAGCCCATTAGCTTAGTGCTACAGGGTGCTGCTTCCCTGTTGTGTTGTAGTGTTGTTACTAGAGTTGAGAGTTGTGGATAAAGCGCTGCTTAACTAGTCTGACTGATGTCCACAAGAGAGAACTGTCATCAGTAACAAGTTGTTGCAGGTTATGCTGTCAAACGTTTTGTTACATGCTCGTACTTCAGTAAATTTTGATCTGCTCCGTTTGCCCTGTTAAAGTTACTGCATTACGCTGTAAATACAAGTCAAGTCAACACTGCCTGTATTCACGAATTTCAAATTAAAATGGACAGAAACCCTTAATTGAAAAGTAGCGACTACCATCTCCCCCAAGTTGTTATAGTCTTATTTTATTTATTATTTTGATGTCAAACTTTAGAAGAATGTAGGTTAAGTTGAGTGGTTTGTGTGTGAAATGAAAAGGCGATGTGTCACAGTTGTTCTGATGGGTTGTGGTGCTGTTAATGTTCTTATTCTATTTTCTAATCGGGAGCAGCTGAGTCAGTAGCACACCTAGTGGTAAAAGTATGTATACCAATCTGGCCTGGTCTATGGCTCAATATCAAACTGGTTTGAAAATGTTTAAACGGAATAGACAAGATAAAGACAGCATGAGCAAAGAGCAGCAATCATTCCGACAAAGGTGAGGAAACAGGGGAAACAACTTTTTTCACTGCGTTGACTTTCTAAGGGAATAAATAAATCACCGTTAAACACTCAACAAAGTATCACTACTGTGTCGTACAGCCGCAGCGAGTAGTCCATTAATGAATTATTCGATCAAAAGCTAAGCTATGAATCGTTTCTGTTATTTTTAAAGCATAAATGTCAAACATTTGCTTATTCCAGCTTATTAAATGTAAATGCAGTCTTTGGGTTCTGGAATTTTGGTTGGACAAGGAGCAATATGAGGACATCACTTTGGGCTCAGGGAAATTTGAGTATTTTATACAATTTAACATATATAAAATAAATATACAAAACAATTAACTGTGAAAATGATAGATTAATAAATAATGAAAATAATTAATAATTGCAGCCCTACTGTAAAGATGGGTGCTCTGGAGGCTTCAGACTGCTTTTCCACCTCTGTAAGTCTCCTTTTCATTTAGTCATTACATTAAATCAAATCAAATAAAAGTCAAGCAATGTAAATATTGCTATGCATCTCTGTCTCTCTTTCAACCCAACCGGTCAAGGCAGCCATGAGGACTTTAAGTTCCTACAAACAAAAAAGGTTTTTTATTGTTTTACTTATATTTAAATTTTATTTATCAACTTTAATCCCCCTGGCATACTTGTAATTGTAGACTGGTTTTCTATGTTCATTGTGGTGTCTTGATTGTTCCTGCATGTGTCAATAAAGTGAAAAAAAAACCCCAAAAAACCTTTTAGTTCCTGGAGCTTTTTGGTTTAAAAGAAGCAGTATATTATGCACAAAAAGCAGCAAAACCTCACCCGAGAAGCAAATGTTTGTCTCTTTTGTTTGTTAAATGATAAAAATTGTAAACGATTAAAGCAGTTGTTTATTCATTTTTCGATCGATTGACTAATAAGCACTCTTTTATGTACACAGAAGTTGCTGTACAGAAAGGGTATGAAATACGAAATAGACACTTAATGGTGTAGAATTACAACAAATAAATAGGTTAAAACATTTCTCCTTTCAGCTAGACTAACAAACCCTACCAAGTGTGCTCTGTCCACTTCAGTGAAAGGATGTATCATTTCCTAGCTCTGCTCTTCTTTAGAAGCCATATTTACTTTTCAGAAGAGCTGTCAGGAGTGTGCAGCTGGAACTCCTGACCACCTGAGGTTCATACAATTATCTGATCTGAAACAAACCCACAGAGATGTAGACTAGGAATTTACAGGGCAGTTATTCTTGTTGAAAGATGCACAGTCTGTACTGACTTACAAACACTCCTTAGAGTACTCTGTTGCTGACTAGGGGCAATAAACTGTGCATGTTAAAAATTTTGGGCTGTAAACACCTCTGTCTCTGTCAGTTAGAGGATACATTTGCTTAAGTACATGCTGGATACTCTACAGCTTCAGACACCAGTTCAGTTGGTTTGTTTTCTTCTTCTGGAAACAGAAATGTATTCTGTGTGATTCTAACATTGCTGCAACACTGCAGCCATCATGCATTCCTTTACTTGACAATATAAACATACCAAGGTGGAATGGCTGCAGGGATAAAGTGAGAAGGAATGTCAGGAATGTAGAGCTCAAAATGAAATCATGCATTATTCAAGTGAACAAGGAGGAAAAAAAGAACAACTTTTCATTGTTTTGACAACAAAGAGGGGAGGTTAGAGATCATGTTAAACTGTCATTCTAAGATTTTATCAGGAAAGTTTTCCTGAAAACAATGGCATTACACTCACAACCCTATCCCCCTACCCCATCACCCATCCTACACACACACACACACACACACACACACACACACACACACACACACACACACACACACACACACTTCACTCTTTTCTTTGCTGTCTCCAAAGATTTCTCCTCCTTCTGTCTCTGGTCAGCACCCATACCAGCAGTCACACCAGGAAGACTCTCTATTACATAGTTTGTCAACCAGAGTGTACTGAATGTTTATTTTTCAGTTGCAAAGTAAATTGATAAAAGGTGATTTTTCTCTCTGATATTAGGTAGAGACAACTTGCAGGCAACAGTAAACACTGGTTAGTGGGGTTAGCGAACACAGCTCCGGGATTGCTCAAGCCTTGTATAATGGCAGGCTTCTGTCCCTGACAAGTAAAGCTGACAATGGTGGTCCTGGGCTGTGGATGGGACAATGGGGATGGGGGGTACCAGCTGCCTGTCTGATGCCAAATACAGCTGTGCGTTCTCTGTCATAACTGGTGTCGTCATCAACAGGAACTGAGCTTCAGGGACACCAGAAGATGCACAGTCATCCCTGGAGGGGAGGAGGTGGAGGACACTCAACATCAGGTCCTCAACAATAAAGGGATGAAGTAAGTTTTGCTTAGAAAGTAATAAAACATCCTCATAAGCTCAGTTCAATTCTAGGTAATTTCTCACAGACCTGTAACTTGTTGGGATTTGCGGGATAGGTTTGGAAATTGATAACTAATTAATTATTAAAAATAATTAATTGAAAGAGTTTCAAGGAAACTATTTAAAA
>JBBPCS010003487.1:0-12249 GCA_037974645.1 Hollardia meadi
AACCTTACATAAACAGATCACAATCAACCTTAATAACTTACTTCACATAATTGTGACCTGATGGTGAAAATGGAGACAAGCGGTGTGTTCTCACCCACTTTGTCACAACAATTCATTACGTCTTCCAACCGATTTCCTCTTTCCATAAAAAACTCATGTTTCTAGGGGGGCAGAAGTATTCCAAAGAGCTGACACACAGAGAGCTGCCATATTAGCAAACAGTTGTCTATTTATGCATAGGCTAACTGTGCATTAACGGGCACAGAGCAACATTATTCCATTATGGTGTCTGGAAACATAATTCCACTGCCTTCCTTGATACTGTTTGGTAAAGGCTGTTTTTTGCTAAAAACATCTGCATGATAATGGTGAGACTGAACCAAACAGTACGTACCAGTAAACCAAAGCTAGCTAGGTAGCTAACTAGCTAAAAAGATGCAAAACAAAACAGCTCAGAGGTAGTGTCACTGTGCAGGAACCTTTTCGCATTACACCTTGTCATTTGTTTCAGTAAAATATAGAATATGTGAATTAATGGACCTTAAACCCATTTTTTAAATCTTATTTTATATCGCTGCCCAGTATTTCACTCAAATGGGACAGGAGTCCCATTTGGATATTTGCAATTTTCTTTAATCCTCCAAACTTATGTTGTTGCCGTCTTTTGTCTCTTTTACCTTTGTTTCTTTTTTCATCATTACAGCATTTTTTAAATTCCTCCCCTCTTTCCTGTCTCTTTTCACTCACCTTTCTGAAAACAGCTACCCGTGTGTTGGCTGCTTTAAGTCTCCATGACAATTCAGTTAGAGTTTTAGGTCAGTGATTGTCCCACTTCAGATACTTTAGCCACACCTGAGCACACACAAGTAGTGAGATCACCAAAGCTCTTACTGTGCAGCGGACAAAAGATTGTTTGCTCTATCACAACATAAAACTGGATTACACATTCAGTAACATACAGTGGCTCCGGAAAAATGCTGTTAACTTTTCCTAAGTCCTAAAATACAGTGAAGATGTACATGATCATTGATCGTATAGACCTATAATCTAGCCTTTTGAACCGAAAATGGTAAACTCCATGATGCAAGATTTTAAATGACTATGGAACTACAGTGTACTTAAGCACCATTTTGCATCTTGAGGTACTGCTACTTGAAGTGGATATAAACACTATTTTTGTATTAACAATGGATCACATAATTACTTGCATGTGAATCTCTAATAGTGATGAACCCACAGAAACGTATCTGATCATCATAAGCTTTGGTTCACCACTCTTATCAGCAGAGCGATGTTAGCGACTAGCTGCTGGTGAACATAGTGAAGCATTTTGCAGCTAAAGAGTCAGATATTTTCTTCAGGACTTGGTAGAGACCAAAACAAAGCTAAAAGGAGAGTGAATATTGGACTTTTATTCATCACTTGAACTGAAAAATGAATGTTGTGTCATATCTGCTGTATTTAAACTGTTTAGCAATCTTGCCACATAACTTAAAAGGTGATATGTCAGATGTTGTTTGCTAGTTTCTTACAATTCAGAGGAAAATATCATATATTGATCTCCCACTACATTAGTCAAATGCATATTATTTGATATTTTTTTCCTACTTTTCTCCTGTACTTTTAGCTTTCCTTTTGTCAACTGATCTGAAAGTGTGAAATCAACCAACAGCAACTCTCTTCTTCTTTGAAATGACTACTGGTACGTTTACTTTTGACACGAGTATATTAATGTTTATACAGTAATTACTACTGTTACATATATTTTTTGAGCTAGTTTACTTTCAATTTGCTTTAATTTAACATTACACTGTATTTAACGAGATTTTTTCCCAGTGCTAATACAGCCCAATGAGACAAGGAAAGTGGACATTCAATTGTAATTGCAGACTTTAATAAAGTACTCTCAATTTTCCAAAAATTCCTCAAAACATTGTTTTAATTGTGAATCTGGCAGCAGAACACAATGCACAATGAGACACTCTGTATACAGCATACAGCACTGTGTCATTGCACAGCCTTCTACAATACTATGCAAAAGTTCTGCAGGAGACTATGTGCAGCCCTCACTCTGTCTTTGACATGCGGCTTGGTCCTGAACCATGTAGCCTGCGATGGTAAATGAACACAGATCAATAAAGAAGTGAGAGGAAAACCAAGCAGGCAAATAGGTTCACATGTGTGACCTCATGTTTAGAGACCTTCACATCCCCGCAGGGTTTAACCAGGACAGACCCTCAGTGACCTGACAGAGCACATTGGTCAGTGTCACCACATCAAAGAGGAGCTGCGTGTTGGGAGTGTGTGGCTGTGTTTGTCTTTTTGTGGACCCTCAGAGGAGCATATGGCAGCCAACACAAAGCCTCAACCCAACTCCTATCTATACTGATACTGTCTCACTCCTCCCTCCAAGGGTAAACAGCAGGACACTAGGGTATGCATGAGCACAAACGCATGGCTCCGAAACCCCGCCCCCCTTTATTTACAGCCCCTTCTTCTTCTTGCTCCCATCCTTTCATTTTCAGATCAGGTCCTTTCACCCAGAGCAGGCAACAGCTGGAGGACAGACTCTCAGAGGGAGGCAGCATGACAGCAGGACCGAGGGGATGAGTGCTGAGACACACATTTACCACAACCTACAAGCACGCACGCACGCACGCACGCACACATATGTATATATACAGTATATATAAGAAGGACAGATAAAATGAGCATTTACCCTCACCAAAACATCTATTATGTGATTTATGTAAGCCTGTGCTCTTTTTGGATGCATCTTTGGATGACATACTACAACCCAAAAGATCCTCATGGAAAGCCTTGAGTGACTTTTTGCATGACCCATTTTTGTTTTTTCCCCGCTGCAAATGGATGTGTGACAGCTGACAGTTAACTGTAATAACAGCCCCAAAGGGCTTGCACTTACTCCCTGTGGGTGGGCATTGTATGTGTGTGTGTGCAGGTTACTATAGTGTAGAGCAATGCAAACATACCTAAACCTTTACTTTACTTTGCAGAAAAGAGTTTTTTGAAATCTGAATACATGAAAATAGAGTCTAGGTAAGAAAATCATACACACAGTGTTTTTAAAAACTGTAGGCTAGATGTTTTCTGCCAAAAATAATTAATGTTTTCTCATTACTGAGACAAACTGTGGTGTGTTAGACGTGTTAGATAAAAAAGACTATGAGTGTATCCGTGGCTGTGGTGCATACCTTGACCTTGACACAGATTCTTCCCTGGCAGTCTGGAAGGAAAAAAACAGACAGTAGTAGAAGACACAGCCAGAGGTGCTGAGCTGACTTCCTCCACTGAGCTCTGCCTGCCTCCACACGTTCAAACACTGGTGATAAGTGTCTTCTCGTGTCGTCAGGACAATTTGTGTGCATTTAAAAGAATACATTTCCTTCACAACATCTGTGGCCTTAAATAGCACCGAATGAAACAGTAGACTTGCATACCTTTCCAAAGGTAAGAGCCCCAGATGAGTCACTGCGAGCGTTGCAGTTCAGCCATATTCAGATTAGTGCTGGAAATCAAAACAAAGACTGAACAATATCTTAGATAACTCATCTGCCAGCCACTACTACTACTATACTGTGGTATGCACAGGTGAAAAAGCCACTAGACACTCTTCAGTAGCGTTGGTCATTCACTTTGAATTATTCTTTATATTTCTGCATGTTTGACAACGGAGGTGAGAGAGATATACACGTTATGTTTGTTGGAACACACATGCTTACTCAGGGAATCAGATTAGAATATTGATACCACTCATGTCTGTACGGTAAGCAAAAAACAGAAGAGTCTATTTTGGTTTCCTGGCAATTAACTTCCAGCAAGAAAGCAAATTTCCTAAAATGTCAAACAGTTGAACAGTTGAATCTAAGAATATTAAGTAAATTCACCATGTGAAATTCATGTCTAATTGTGTGTGTTTGTAACTGTGCGTTTATTTCTAAATGTTTAATACGCTATAATTTCCTGCAGAATGACAAGTTGTGCTGATGAACTGAATTATTTTCTCTGTGTAAATCTCATTCATGTGTAACCTGTGTGGGGTGTCCAGTCATGCCTGAGGTGAGTGTAATCAAGACGCCCCTCTTTGTTTTGGCTGTCAGGTGTGTGACTAGTGGTCAGGGTGGGGAGAGGTATTTCCGCTGGGAGTTACACTGTTTCCTGGAAACAAATTCACTTTCGACTTCCAAGTGAAGGAAGGCATGTGTATCAGATGTTAGTGAGAACAGTGGGTCACTGCAGTCAGAGTATCTGGAGTCAATGACTTTATTTTTCTTGTTGCTGCCACGCAGGTGGTGAGTCAGACCCACCGGTAAAGGTGCAAACTGAAACCCATAGCTCACTCTGCATTGTTGTGGTTTGTTTTGTCACTGGATGACAGGTGGCACAAAATGCCCCCACTTTCTGCCAATGATGTCATTTACCTCAAAAACGTACTTTGGCGACACCTGATATGTGATCAGCTTCTGTAATGGAGATCAAACAATAAAAACTGGCCTCACTTTTAAGCCTCTTTAACTGTAGGCAGTGAAAAAAAGAACCTCACAGTCACAAACGCACATGCGGCCAGATTGTGCACACAAAAGGGTGGAGTCGTGTAGTGGCACTGTTTTTTCCTCACTGGAGGGGATCAGTTCTTGAGTTGATGCGCCAGGAAGGAATCCAAGGTGTGGTGTCCAGGGAATTACGCGGCATCAAACAACACCGGAATGTGTTTTAGCCTAATGGTTTGAAATTGGATCCGATTCTCCTTCTGTAGTCGGATTCTCCTTTTGGTCACATCTAGATACAAAACCTAGTTTATGTGCAGTTATGGAGCGCACCGCTTTGGCCCAGCCACGCGTCCAGCCCTCGCCAAGAGCAGCGCGTAAAAGCGAGTGGCTCCGGAGCGCCCTTGCCCATCACCACTGTCCCGATCCCGGCATGGATAACGAAATCGTCGTCCTGGCCACTGGAATAGACCAATACTTGCAGGAGGTGTTCCACCACCTGGCCTATCCCAACCGGAACGATACTATGTCGGCGGAGGATTTCACCGCGCTGTGCGCCGTGCTGGGGCTGACCGGAACAGAGAAAGGAAAAAGGACGATGAGAACCGGAGATGGAGAAAAAGATGAGGAGGACGAAGAGTTTCGGGATGTATGTTCTGGGCTGCCCTGCCAGCTGTCCTTTAAAGACTTCCACTCGCGGCTATGCGGGTATTTCCGTGTGCGCAGCGCGCGTAGAGGCATCGGGGAGTGTGCCTGGCGCCTGCCCGTTACTGAGGACACGGAGCTGGTGGAGCGGCAGATCCGGCTCCGGTGGCCGCGTGTCAGACGGAGAAAATTTGTGAGTTTTGATCTCACGAGGGATCAGAATGGAGCAGTTAACAGATCAATTAAAGGTCGAACCGCAGAGGACCGCGAATCAGGTAGTGTACCAGGATGACTCTGTTCATTACTGTTGTTGAACATGCTTATTACAGATTTACAGATTAATTATTCAAGGGCGACTATTGTTACATTAAAACTTTGACTGTAATCTCATTATTTACTAAATAGGGATACAGGGCATAATGTCTTGAGACAGTGTGTGCAGAGAAGGGGAGGTAATGAACACAATTACTTTACTTAAACTTATTTCCTTTTTTGTCTTTTTTATCTTTAGCAACATGTAACACCCCATCTTCACTGTGTGTGATTTCACACCTGCACCACCTGTATTGAAATATTCAGTTCCTTTACTTAAGCAAAAGTACCAATACAACAATGTAAAAACACTAAGTACAGAATTATTATCAAATGTACATTAAGTATCAAAGAGAAAGAACTCATTCTGCAGAAAAATTCCCACTGTGACTGATATGACTCATTATACTGCATTATTAGATTGCTACTGATACACCAGTCAGCAATTCAGCAGCTGGTCAAGGTAGCTAGTTTGAGCTATACTTCATATAGAGTTTAGTTAACTGGTTCCGAACCTGGGCATCAGGCTTCTCCAAAGTGTCACAAGATAAATCTGAGTGAGATGATTAATAGGAGAGAAGAAAATACAAAGTTCTGCTATGATCTATAGTGATTTTTAAGGCTTTTCTACGACCTTATGTCTTGAACAGTTATCTTAATGAAACCATCTGAGAGTCCTCTCTACAGTGGAACTGCGAACAACTAATAGACACCTTCAACATGACAGGGATGCACAACTGTTGGCTGGTTTGATCTTTACAAATGTATTTTATAAGCTTTAAAATGTTAAAATCTAAAATTTGTAGGCCTAAATACAGTTGTCAGATACTAAAAATGTATTGGAGTAGACATATAAAGCATCATAAGCTGAAAATACTTAAGTACACCTACCTCAAAATTGTACTTAAGAACAGTACTTGAGTAACTGCACTTTCTACTATACATGTCAACATTCTCCCAAAGCAACAATGGAATGTATTCAGATTCTTGCTTTACATAAAACGTAGCAACACCATACTGTAGCTTTGATACCATTGATCGATCTATCCTGGTTGCACGTTTGCATGAATTAGTTGGAATTTCTGGCTGTGCTCACAATTGGCTCTCATCCTCGTCATTGGGACCTTTCAGGTCATCACTAACAACTCTATGTCATCAACTGCTCCTTAACTCTGTGGAGTTCCTCAAGGTTCAATATTGTGTTCTATAGTCTCACTTTATATATTACCTTTTGGCAACCTGGTTTGCCAATTCAACTGTATCTCCCACCACTGCTATGCAGATGACATGCAACTATATTTGTCAGTTTAGCCGAATGACACTAGTTATATTGATTCCCTCCATGTCTGCCTGGCTGCTATTAACGAATGGATGTCACTCAATTTCCTACAACTAAATTCAGACAAAAGCGAAGTTATCCTTATTGGACCAAACAAGTTAATCTCAGAAGTGAAATCCTGTATTGGCCTTCTGTCATGGTCAAACCCTTCTCTAGAAACCTTGGTGTAATCTTTGACCAAAACCTCAACTTTGACCCTCATATCAACAACCTTATACTAAACCTGCTTTATTCAACCCAGGAACCTCGCAAAAATCAAACCAATGCTATCAACCAGATATTAACATGTATATCTAGAAATACTAATCCATACATTTATTTTTTCAGGGCTCAGTTACTGTAATGCCATCTTCTCCTGTCTCAGCCAAGCAGCCCGTTTACAAATCATGCAAAATACTGCAGCCAGACTGCTAACCAAGACCAGTCGTAAATCACACTAACTCTTGCATCCCCTTCACTGTCTTTCAATAAAGTACAGAATTGACTTCATGATATTGTCATCACATACAAGGCTCTACATGGTCTCGCCCCTTCATACATTTCTGAACTGTCACATCCTTATTCCACCACGAGACCACTCAGATCAACCAAAAAGGGTCTCTAAATTTTCTCAAAATTTAAAGTACAGTTCTTGAGTAAATGTGCTTAGTTTCACTGAAAATGCTGTATAAACTGTGTGAAAATTAAAATTACATAAATAAGTCTGGCAAACCCTGCAAAGACTGAAGTATTGAAGCAATGACACCAGATTCAGAGGCCAGATTTAATGGATTTGAACTGAAATCCTGTTCTGTGTACATGAAAATGAGGCATAAATCCTAAATAAGCATGATTGAGTTTCACTTTCACTACAAGTTTTACAGTCTCCTCTCCTCTCCTCTCCAGATGAGGTAGCAGCTCTGAGGGAGCTGGTGGAGGACCTCCGCTCGGCGCTGCAGGGGAGCGACGCTCGTTGCCTGGCCCTGGAAGTGGCTCTCCGACGGGAGAGGAGCCGCAGCCTCCCTAACCCGTCTGGCTTCAACTCCACAGTTTCGACTCATCCCACGTCATCCATCACCCTCATACAAGGAAAACTGGTACCAACACACAGAATTAAAGGGCAGTGCAGCAGCACAGGAGGAGAAGTGGTGAGGAGGGTGGCAAGGAGACGAGACATCAGGGACCCCCTTCTGAGGGAGCTGAAGCTGATCCGCTCCTCACGTGATGGGCAGCTGGGGGAGGCCATCAAATTCAATGAGCGTCTGGAGGAGGAGTTGCGATGGGCGTACCAGGAGGTGCACAAGCTCCATGGGGTGGAATCTGTACTGAGGAAGGAGAACGCTCACATCAGGTTGGAGGTTGTTTTGTTTTTTTTTAAAGTTAACTGGATGATTTTTGAATGAAAGAATGGATAGATATTAGAAGAGCAATTTGATAATTCTGGATTATCTCCATCAGGAGGCGGGCGGAGGAGGCCAGGGAAGCTCTGAGGTTGGGGCTTGAGAGGGTTCGGCTGATCCAGGAGCAGGCTCAGTCTGTGCCGCAGCTCCAGTCCAGGATTGCCCAGCTGGAGACTGAACTACACCAGTACAGGTACAAACATTGTGTCAAGAGTGAGTGGAGGAAAGGGCACAGGCATATATGTGCATCTATTTACACATCATTTGCCTCTCTGCCCTGTTGATTTGAAATTTAATGCTCTAAAGCCAACAGCTTAAGTTACACTCAGTTTAAATTGGAGTGTTGGATAAAATTAGACGGGTTAGCTTTCAACTAACACAAGTGTTAATGTTTAACAAAGACTCTATCTAAACCTCCACAGTGACCAGATTCATTTACAGATAGTTCAAACCTGCTGTGATGGCTGTCAAAGAAACATTTGACATATCCTTGTATTTGAAATGAATCTAAAGTGAAAGGTGTCACTTGCAGTGATGAAGCCTCAGAGAGTTAAAACATGTTGTTGAAGGAGGAGTTGAAGGAGACCAAAGCAGAAAGTGTGTTAATCCTGGATTCACATCTATCAGGTGGACAGAAACACGACTAGAATCAAATGCTAATTTTTGATTCTCTCTGTCTGCTTTTTGTGTTTACAGCTGGTTCAATAATAATCAGTAATCACTGTTTTCAAAGGTGTGCACATGAAATTCACATATAGCCCCTTCATGACTCTTATCGAAGAGGAGGCAACGATTGTCTGAAGTTAGGCTTTGGCTGTCTGAGATAGTCAAATCAACAGGTTCCAAAGTACCAGTCTTTTTAGCATAAAATTCCCTCTTTCTGTTTCCTTGCTGACCTGCAGTGGAAGCATAGTAACACAAAGTAGGATTCTTTGGCAGACACCCACTGAATTTATCTAACTCAGATGGCTGAAACTTCGTATTAACTTAAGATAAGCTTTGAAGTACTGTATATTTTTGCCAAAACCAGAAATTTTGTCCCCCAACTCTTACAACGAAAGCAGGAATTTGGCGCAGAGATCTTTGAAAGGCCAGTATGAACAGGAGGAATGATTACAACAAGCAAAACCTGTTTCAGTGTCCATAATGCCATAAGACGACAAAGCAGTCTCCTCCCAACTACATGTAAACAATACTCTTACAGCTCACAGTGGATGAGCAAATGACAGCTCAGTCTAGGATGCTTCATGCAGCCCTGATGGAAGGACTGGCGAGTCATAACTTCTTTGTGTCCTGACATTTCAGGCACAATGGTTGTTGACTTACCTGATCCCACAAGTCTTTCTATGGCCACTCCTGCCTGATCACCTTTGCATGTCATGCAAGCCATGAAACACCGCAAGCTATAACTGACCAGATGTTCCACATGTCGTCTGATATGTCTTTCAGTCAGGTCATAACACCATGAAAATCTAAATCTAACATAACTGACTGTCTCTAAAGGCATAATTATCTTGTAGTCTGACCCTTACACTGTGATCTAAAACATCAGCGCCGTGTGACAGGTTGTGTGTGTGTGTATCAGTCAGGTTGTGTGTGTGTGTCAGCTGGCAGAAAGAACCAACCTAGGATGTGTTATTTAAAAAGTGCTTGCAGACTGGAACGTGTAAAGATTAGACAGGTCTACACTAGTGAACAAAAATACATACCCAGTACATATATACCAGGTTCAATAACAGACATACAAATGCACAAATGCTACTCTAAAACATATTCAATGTTCTCTAACTTTACCACCCTCAGATCCCGCTGCTCCTGCATCCCTGACCCCACCCATCAACAAATTATCCCTACTGGAGCAGAAGATGCCTGCAGCAAAACAGGTGAGTGACTGGAAAATTGGGCAATTGCGTGCGTTTTAACGGAACTACAGTTTTAACTCCAGTAGTCCAAAAACAACATCAGCTTTTGCAACCACTTGGCATGTTTGTCAGGGCTTATTAATATATTTGAAGCTTTGAAATAGACCTTTGTCATAGCAGACATTTTGACTTGTTATAACAGGAAAAACACAGGTGAAACAAATTTGATTGATTGCTCAGTAAGCCATGACAGCGGGCCTGTAAGTGCAATACCAGAACCCTAGAAGTAGCTCACCTAAACGGAAAGCAGTCATTTTCAAGGGCCAGTTGACCCAAAAATGAAAATTCAGTCATTATCTACTACCCCCATGTTGTTATCATAGATTGAAAGTCAGGTCAAGTTTCAACATTTCTGGAGCTTCACAGCAAAATAGTGTTACTGCATTCTCTTAAACAACTGAAGAAGCTGGGGCTTGTTTTAAAACATACTAAAAAAACACAAGAAAAAGACATCAAATGGCTCCATACAGCTTGTCTGACATAATCCAAATCTCCAGAAGCCCCGACATCCTAGATTGATTTGAAAAGACTTTATTTACACCCTTTTTAAGCTGAAATCTTAAGCTAAAAGCGTTAGCGCACAACCCCAGAGTTAAGATTTTGGAATCAGAACATTTGAACCTTTTTTGAAAAAGAAAATACTGATCCACACTGGTCCATCCATCCATCCATCCATCCATCCATCCATCCATCCATCCATCCATCCATCCATCCATCCATCCATCCATCCATCCAATATCTTCTGCTGGGATCAGGTCGCAGTGGCAGTAGGCTAAGCAGGGTATTCCAGAAGTCCCTCTCCCCAGCAACACTTTCCAGCTCCTTCTGGGGGATCCCCAGGCATTCCCAGGCCAGATGGGATATATAATCCCTCCAGCGAGTTCTAGGTCTACCACGGGGTCTCCTCCCAGTTGGACATGCCCTGAAGACCTCCAAAGGGAGGCGTCCAGGAGGCATCCAAATCAGATGCCCGAACCACCTCAGCTGGCTCCTTTCAACGCGAAGGAGCAGTGACTCTACTCCGAGCTCCCTCTGGATGTCTGAGCTCCTCACCCTATCTCTAAGGCTGAGCCCAGCCACCCTATGGAGGACACTCATTTCAGCCACTTGTATCTGCGATCTGATTCTTTCGGTCACTACCCAATGCTCATGGCCATAGGTGAGGGTTGGAATGTAGTCCAACTGGTAAATCGAGAGCTTTGCCTTCCGGCTCAGCTCCCTCTTCACCACAACGGTCCGGTACAACGCCCACATTACAGCTGATTCCGCACCAAACTGCCTGTCCATCTCATGCTCCATTTTCCCGTCACTCGTGAACAAGACTCGGAGCACATGTGTGGAGTCTAATAACCACATGTCATTGAGCAAGTAAAATAACTACTTCCCATGTTTGCAGATGCAGAGTGTCTGCAGAGAGCAGTAGAGGGGAAAGCTGCCTCTGATGAAGAGGAGGAGGACAGGGGGCTGAGGGAGGGAGGCCTGGAGGTGAAGAAACACATCAGCCGACTGCACAGCTGTGGCAAAGGGTTAGCTTACATCCAACACACATACCAACACACATGTTTTTCCACCACCAATGTCAGATGTCACACTTTGTCTTGTCTTCATGTCTTTCCCCAGATGTCAGGTGGTCCATCAACTTCCCTCGCAGAGTCACCTGCATGATATAAACCTCATCAGCACTTTTAAGGACAACAGGGGGCGCTGCAGCTGGAAGGGACAAAACCCAGAGCAGCCAGACGGAAGCAGAGTGTTTGAAAAAGAGAAGGTAGGACAGATATTTGATTTTGCTTCATTTGTTTGAATAAAATATAATCTTTGGTGAAACATTAACCAGCTATAGAAAATCTCAAAAACTGGTTGCTATAGACTCATCTGTATACAGTCAAGATAGTCTCTTATCTTGTTTGCATCATTTGGTACTCCTCCTGTGTGCCAGAGGCCTGAGGAAGAGGAGGACAAGACAAGGCTGGAGGAGAAAGAAAAGACACATCTGTCTTTGCTGGAGGAGAAACTCACAGATGCCCTCACACTGCTGCTGCAGCTACGCAACAAGGTTCACACACACGCACACACGCGCACACACACACACACACACACACACACACACACACACACACACACACACACACACACACACACAC
>JBBPCS010003488.1:0-12247 GCA_037974645.1 Hollardia meadi
TTTCTAATCTAGATATTTTTGATATTTTCTATTCCTTATATTTTCCATTGTATTTTTATTTGACTTTTTTAATCTATACATCATCCACTTGTTTTTCTACCTGTACTCCTCGAGCGCTGTAACGTGAATTTCCCCGATGTGGGATCAATAAAGTTGATCTTGTCTTATCTTATCTTATCTTATCTTATGTTATCGTAACACGTCGATGGAGGTGTCCAATAAATAAATTCATAATGTTAAACCACTCAGTGTCGTATGACGAGTTTGCGTAACCCATGCTTTTTAATGCACTGGTCACCAACATTACATCCATCATACTGGGTGCATATACGCAGATCGTTGGTCAGACAGAACAGGTGCACTTCCATAATTGAAGGCTCATGCTTTACATGTGTAGGTACAGATGAAAATGGCTTCCCCATTAGATCCTTATGTGGAAGCAGCTGCACTGTTTTCATCAAAGTAGAGGTGTTTATCCCCACTGCCAGGAACTGATGTTGTGTCTGTTTTAATATCTACAGGGGAATCATACTAGAGGACTGAAGACACCTGATTAAGACTGGCAGGGGCAAACAGGCTGTAAAGAGGTTAAATGTACTAGCCTTTTAGCACAGGAAAACATTGTGTGGCATCAAGTTTGGCTATTATTATTTGCAGTAGTAATAATAATAATAATAATAATAATAATCATGTAATTTCAACATTTCACATTTGGAGTAATCTATACTATACAGTATAGTGTAAGAAAAGAGCTGAATAATACAATCTAGGTTTATTTTTGGGCATGGGAAAGTTTTGTCCATTAAAATGTGTCGGATCCCTGTGATATGTATCTTCATCTCAGGTGGGGGCATTTTCTCTCAGACATTTTCAGGAATTCTTCCCATGTGGTGAGTTCAGTTTGAGTTGGCAGGTGGCAGGGTGATAATGTCTTCACAAACCCCGCATGGCTGTGTGTGCAGGATTTTAGGTTTCTTCAGTGGTGCAGCACAGGATTCAGCATAACTAATGTTTGTGTGGAGAAGTGGTCTCTAGAACTGGATGGATAGGCCAGCAACCTGCTTGCTGGCAATCGCCTACAACTGCATACAGCTGGTGCCATTTTTATTTTCTTCACCTCTGGCCCGTCATTATTTTCTTTATTCCAACTATTAATCTAGTTTTATTTTACAATTTAAGTTGTTTACAGGTTTAATGCTTCCATGTTTAAAAGCTTGGCCTCCTCAGTCGCTAAAACATACAAAACACCTTTTTATAAATAAACAAGATATTATCAACTTATAAGACGTAAAAGACAGTCTTAACTCAGTTTTAACTGTCATAAATCACAATCGTGTTACAACATCAGGTTAGACCATAGACATGAATAAAGATGAACGATGCATCTCCACTTCCTCCCATTGTACAAAAGTTCCTGCCCATACACCCGCCCGCCCAACTGCGAGCAGGGCTCAGCTGTCAATCATGACGTTTCACCCCATTTTTTTAGCATTAAATAACTAATCAAAACCAAACTGAACAAAAAAATTAATGCTTGAACATACATCAGCGTGATAAGAACTACTTAAAACAACAGAAACCATCTTTGGGAAAATTTTATTTGAGGTGTCCTTTGAGTTTTTAGTTTGGCCCATGTCCTACCTGATATCATTGTGGTGGACAGGTTTATGACTTGTAGCCTACTGCAGCCCACCACCAGGGGGTGATCGAGATGTGTTGGCTTCACTTTTGGGGAGCACTCATGTCATCTATTTTTATATACAGTCAATGGGTTAGACATACACATTAACAATTTTTGCATCATTATCTCTTCAAAGAGTTTACACTTGGCATCTTTTCCAGATTAACGCAAATCTGTAAATCCTATTAGTACAGCTTCTATTGTTTCCCCATCAACATCATTATGGCAACATAAAACTTCACCTTCTTTGATAATTGAACATATAAATGAATGCAGGCTACATTTCAATACTGCATTTTAAAAGCAGGTTCTTTGTCCTTTGTTCATGGGTTCATAGAGCTGTGTGCTAAAAACTTCCAGGCCCTTCCTGGAACATGGAACATTGGGTTAGTGTCAGGACTGTCCGCTAGACATTGTCCCCTTATCACTTAACTTTCCATTAGTGCCATCCTTGAGTCCAGACAGGGCATAATTTATGACCAAGAGGTCAAGTGAGCAACAAGCAGAAGTCCATCAGTTCTCTTTGAAATATGTAAATTCATCTGTAGGTTATTATCAGGGCCATCCATCCATCTGCTTATCCCTTGGGGAGGTTGCGGTGGACTGGAGCAAGCTAACATGCTTAACTAAAATGATTAATATGCTGAACATTATACATACATACATACATACATACATATACTGTTGGCATTATCATTTTTAGCATGTTAACATGCTGATGTTAGCATTTAGCTCAAAAGTACAGCCTATCGCTTTCATAACTGCATGCATTTGATGTGCACACATGATTGTTCTTTCAGTGGGAACAATGCATAAGAACCAACCAATCTTGGACCACATCATGGTCCACAACCTAGTTTGCATGTCAGAGAGTGAGCGAGGGTGTGTACCCCCAGGTTCTGTGCAGATGTACGCATACCTCCAAATTTTTGTGTCCACTATGCTATGGCAAGCAACAGGATTCATCTGTGCATGCATGGAATGCTTCCTCCAAGTGGGCCCGAAAAAAAGAAGTAAAAACTGCAATGCATCTGTGTTGTCTGCAGCTGTGTGTGTATGAGTCAGTTGCGGAGCATATTAGGGCTCTTCACTGCTTGTCCACAAGTTTTGGGGGGTTGGGGGTGTGAAGCTTCTGGAGGAACACTGAAGGGAGAGGTGTGGCCAACCCATTCTCATCCTAGGTCGTTATACTGTATTCCAACGTTTTGCCATGCGGCCCTTGCATCTTATCCAGACACACAAGCTACCCTTCGGCGTCGCCAGCCGAAGCACTATAAGCCTTCCCTGACGCACATGTGGCCCTTTGGCGTCTGTGGCCCGACCTCCACCTCTCTTGGCATTTTCACGCTTTGGAAAGTACATTGTGCTACATCGCGCTATGTACGCGTCATCTGAAACTGACGTGGACGGCTTTAACTTGCAGGTACATTAAAACTTTGTGCATCTCTGTCTGACGCCAAAGGGTACCTTGTGCGTCTGGATGGGACGCATAGGGCCATGACAAAACTTCAATATCTGATGAGCTGGGCATGAGAACGGGCTGGTGTGGTTTGTTGTGTCTCGAATATCAACAATCTTTGTCGAGAATGACTCACCCCACCATTTCCATCCATTTGATAGCTTATGAATGCCTAAGATTAGTTACTTTTCTAAAGTAGTCTCTAAATTAGAGGACTGTGGCAGTTTGGTTAATACATCTGATGGCCAAACAGTCAAGTATTGGCCTAGAATGCACTGACGGCCCCCTAGGTGTTTGCTGTCAGTGTCTGTTTCTGTCTGTGACAAACTAATTAAATAAAGTACAAATTGGAATATCTTTACAGACAGTCCACACTTTCAGAAGGGACAGGAGACAATCTGAAATGACATTTTCACTGGTGAATCTGCCTTCTGCCTGCCTGTCTCTCTGACCTGAAATAAATTGCCTACCAGAGAAGGGAAAATACATCATTACAGAGTTCACTTCAAATAATATATGTTGGTTGCATCCAACCAGGGGCTATTTTCTCTGCCTGCCCACTCTTCATACATCTGTGACTAACTCATTTAGACAAGACATCTCCTGTCATGCATATTCACTGGGCATCAATCTCCACAATCCTCTCTCTCTAATGCTGCCCCCCTCACTAAAATAGGGCTTTGTCAATACCAATGAGAGAAAAACAAAGAACTCCTCGGGGGGTGGGGTGGGGGCTGCTTCCTGTTTAAGCTGTCTTTTTCTTCTTTGCCCCTTCTTCCCCCCTCTCCTTTTCAGTCCAAATTCCATTAAACATTAAAAAAAAAAGTGATGTTTCGTTCAGGAGTTTCGTTGCAGAGTTTAGACAGAAATAGTATTTAATGACACAAATCGTCTAAGGTTTATTTGAACAGTTGGGCCAAATAATGATTCTTGCTGCTGAAGTCAGCCGAACAATCCCCTTGTGTATTCAGATGTTGCTGCATATTGTTAAGGATGTATAGACTGGAATTATATATTCCAGCAGTAAGCATTTCAACCACGGTTTCAGCTGCTTCTCTCACAAATGCTGATCCTTAATTACACACAAGGCCAATAGGAGTATCTTAATCCAGCCTTACATCTTCCCTACAGTGACCTCGCATGCACTGAAATGTTGCTATTTAACAAGACAGTGGAAAGTCATCATAGGTTTACCCAATATGTTATTCACCACCTTTTATCATTCAGCAAATCTTGAGTTAAATTGTAACTCTTCTCATCAGTTCTTTCCTGCTTGGCTAGGCTGAACACTAGCTTTGCATGTCAGCTGTATGACCTTGCTTAAGATTTCTGACCAGTATTTTGCCTGCCATAATTTGTAGGCCAATTGTTTCTGCGTCTCAAACAAAAGGCTTAGTGGTCGCATTATTCCCTTTAAAGATGGTAGCTTGCACTGCTGTAGAGGAAGCACAATCCTTTGGGGATATTGCCTCCTTTTCTGTATGTGACTGGGGTGCAGTGATCTAACTACCATGGTTGTCCATCTCTACATTTGTGCAGCCATGTCTCAGGTTTATTTCGAGACCATTCGAGGCACCTCTGCTGTCTGTTGGCTGTTGGAAAGAAAGATGAGCAGGGGCCCTCGTGGATGGTCCCCATTTCATGTTGACTAAGATGTAATAACGAATTAGGTCCCATCTGACAGTGTGTCACAGTCTTACCAGCCATTGCATTCACACAACATTCACTCTCTTTGGACATCAGCTGTGGCCCAGATGGGGTCAGAAGAGGGCAAACCATTTTCATGTGCTAATAGAATAGTAAAGAGAGCTGTCTCCATTCCTGTACTCCACTTACCAATATCTAGTTTGTTAGTAAGGTTGCAGAAATTTCAGTCATCTCCTGTGTTTGAAAGAAAAAAAGCATTGCCTTCATTGAACATTTGACAGTCTATAATTGTGGGGATATATGCAGCAGGTATTCTAATACAGAAAGGCTCAGAGTTAAGTTTGGGAAGTCAGAAAAGTTAAGCAGCTGGTAACAAAAGCATGTCACTGCTATTAAACCACAGAGATGACTATTTTTCAATAAAATATGCAAAAAAATAATGTTTTGGTTTTTCAGTGGTCCATCATTAGCACTGTGAAAATTTGGATGGTGACTTTGTGCAGAAACCCTGATAGAGAATCTCTATTCTGAAGTTCTCATGTATTGCATGTTGCCCACCAGTCCAGTAGCCCATTTATCATCTTTGTTATGAAAATGCCAATTTATATGTTGCATAAAACTATTACTTTTAGATAGTAGCATCTCATTTTGAACTAGCATTATTTGATTTGTCTGACCCCTTGAGGGTAGAAAACATAGCATTAACATATTAGTTTATAAAGTTGATTTGACAGTTGAAGTAAAGTCATGCATTTTCAGTAAGGTTGCAGGCAATCTGATGGAACTAAGTCCAATTTTCATGACAAAATAATGAAATGAAAATCAAACTTGACTAATGACCCATTTGGAGGAAATCAAAATGAGCTCCATGTACAGAAAATTTAAAGTTGTAACAAAATGTTTTGAAACCTTTTTTAATAATGTTTCATATGCAGTACATATTGACTTGTATATACTGAAGCTTACATGTATGTTGCAATGCCTACCATAGCAGCAGTCTTTCAAACAAATTGCCTTTCTTTTGAAAATCTCTCCACACGGAGATTCCCGCTGCTGTGGTGGCTGAATGTTCAGCTGAGAGCTATGCATGAAAAAGGAAAACTTAATGGTAACACTGAATGGCCTTACCCAGCAGAAAAAAAACAGGCACACCAATTTATTCTGTCTGTCATCACATGTAAGGCAAAATCAATATTCTCCAGACAAAATACTGCACACACCATCCCTGCTGTGCAATTATATAAGTCAAATGCAATCATTGGGCAATTACCAATGTCCACCTTCCTACATGAACTCCAAGAGAAAACAGACATAGTTTGGTCATTTTTCTTTTACAGCAGTTTGATTGTTACATTCAAAACAATTGATTGAACAGACATAGCCCCCAGCTAAACAAATCATCCAACATAGAAACAGTGCAATACTGAGGACATTGGGGGGAAATGCACAGTCATGCCCAATAAGCAAGAACTTACCATCATATAGCACAAAACGCTGGGTAATGACTGAAGAATCCAATCGGCGAACCAATACAATCTAATTAAGAAATTCTGCCAAATAGGTGTAGATTAAGCTCTGTAGTCAGGCTGTATTTAGTGCTGTAGCCTGCCACTGACACAAATGGAGACAAAAGAGTATGCTTGAGAAATAAAATGAAATATTTAAATGTCATTAATCATAAATTATTGGTCAAATTTCTAAATAATAAGTGCATAGGGCCTCTATTAGATTTTACTGGTGCAAAGATGTTGGAAACATTGCAGACTGTATCTGATGCACACTTTTTTAATCCTGGCAATCACAAATTCAATTTGTATGCCAGTGCACCGCTGCAAACTGGGTAATCTTACCATCCCTACTACACAGGCACTACCAAGGACTGTTTTTGTCTTTATGTATTCTTAACATGTACTCAAAGAAAAGGCTCCAAATGTGTTAAAAGACCTTGGCTCACCAACATGACAGTTATGTTATATCTCACCTTGACAGACACAGGTCCTTCTTCCACTGGCAGGTGAATTTCAAACCTGTCCTCTGAGACTCCGTTCTTTCCTCTCTTTGCACACTTCTTTTTTTTATTCCATATTTAATCATACAGCCTCGCCTGAACAAAAAAAAAAAAAAGTATCCTTGTGACAAAGAAAATGCATAATAACAAGGCTACAAAGTTTAAAGCCCTTAAAGGCTGCAATGCGTACAAGACACAGTACTAGGACTGGTTGAAACATACTACATGACACTCAAGTAAAATTCAGACAGGAGAAAAATATTCCTAGTTGGTCATAAAAACATTACTCACATTCAAATGACTTGGCATTTGTTATTGTGTTATTTGGCGTTAAGCTAATGTCAATTAATGTCAACACTTCCTGCATATTATTTCACAGTAAAAGCCTACTTGGACGGGGTAGTAAGCTGCTGAGATCTTTGTGGAGGATTTTTTCTTTTTAATATTTAAAGTTATTACACCGTGGCCCAACTGCATATGAGCATCCAACATTGTGTTGACATTAGTCCACACTAAATCAGTTAAATATGCAGTTCTGTTGGCCGCTGGAGATCAGACTGGAGTTAATGACCACTCAGGTAAATAATGGGTAAGTTTGCAAAGATAGCTTAGCTTAACCCTGGGTTTGCTATTTTTAAACAGAAAACACACATTTTATATTGTTACATTTAGATGTTTCTTCACTGGAAAGAGCATACAATATAGCCAACAGCAAGTTCTTATTAGCAATGATTTGTTGTCTTGTCAGAAGCTTTCAGCTCCTTGGCAATCTCCCTCCAGCCAACAGCCACCTTATCTAGATTTTTGTAGTAAAATGAGATGGTATTAAAAGGATAACTCCTCATTTCAACTTCATGAATGAACTGCTCCCCGTCCATAAAGCGCTTCCAATACAAGCAACAGTAACAAATAGAAATAGGGCGTCCAATAAAGTTACAATAAAGTTTCAATCGGTCTACTGGCTTTTAATTTTCTTGAGTACAAGTGAAAAATTGGCCATGTTGGAGGCCACAAAGGAAAAGGTCAGGGGCTCATTGAAAACAGGAATCACCCTCTGGGACCATCCGAAGGACCGTCCCGTAGTGAGGCAAATACCATTAAATGATGTAATATGGTGACTGTTTTGCAGGCCATTCATTTAAATTCAGCAATTTAGAGTAATTAGTGGATTTAATCGAAAGTACAGATGCAGGGTACAAAGAATCTCTTAGCAAACAGGTTAATGAAATAGGTTCATTACACTGTCATATGTTGTTAGATGACCACTAAACATATAAGCCACAATACTGAGAGAGCAGTAATAACACAGTGTGGTACCTTTTTGTGTATTGAGCTGCATTATGGCAAAGCTATGAGTGTTTGGAACTTACTGAGCATATGGATGAGCAAGTGTGGAAACAGATTGTGCTGGTTTGAGAAGTGAATATGTGTCTCCTATGGAATGAATTCAAACTGACCACAGCCCCTGTCCTCTTGCAATGAGAAAACTTTCAACAGCCACGTTCAAGCAGTGAATGAGGGGGTTTTTTTTCTGTCAATTAAGAGGTTCTGTTTCTTTATTTACAACTATGTCTTTATATTTTTTCACACACAAGCATGTGCCTGAATTGTTAAGTGTAAGATTGGCTTGGTTTACCTTATAAATGCTGCCCCCGTAGATATGGCATTTTCTTTTCACTGTTACGCCGATTACACCCACTTGTACCTCCCTGCTGAGCCCACTGACCCCAGCGTGCTGAGTTCTCTATAGGACTGTCTGCGAGATGCCAAAAACTGTCCAAACAGCTCCTCTAGAACAGAAATCCTTGTTATTCAGTCTCAACATATTACAACAAATACTGCAGCATACTGAATGTACCAATCTACTTTGTCAAAACCACATCAAGCCTGTTACAAGAAATCTTGGTGTTTTGTTTGATAGTGATTTAAGTTTTGAGCAGCAGACCATGAAGCTTGTGCAGTCATGTTTTTTTTAATCATCTTAGAAATCTGTTTTAAATTTCACAATTTACAATCTTACAGTACATGTTTTTGTTTTGTCACACTTTGAGTATTGTACCGCTTCATTGATTTTGACAAAAAAAAATCCATTGATTTAATACAGAGTGTACAGAACTCAACTGCCAGACTTCCAGTGCAAAGTTTATTCCAATTTTAACTACATCATTCATAAACTCTGTAAAACTGAACAATACTTTTCCTTTGTTCACCAATTTCTCTCTTTAAGAGCATTTTGCCTTTATTTTACAGTCTTACCATTGAGATGCAAACAGGAAACCTAGGGAAAGGGTGAGGGATGGCATGCAACAAAGCAAAGACATGCCACCTTTTTGTGTGTACCTGAATCCACACACATTAAAGGTACTTTTTGAGAATATAGCCAGTATTTGAAGGTACCTCCAAAAATATAGGGGGCAGCATATCACCAGAATAACCGCCAACTGCTGTCACTATACTGTCTACTGAAGGTTAGTTCAAAGACAGTTCCAGAACCAAGACGATTCACTGATGAGTTATTTCCTGTATCTGTGTCACGTAGGTTTCGTCACTGCCCCACCCCTTTAGGAGACTAGCGGAAGGTCCATTCATTCTTACGGGAAAAATTAACACAATCACAGATTAGGGCAGATTCTTTCATCCCTTAGTCACCAAAGAAAAAATTCGACCCATTTGTCACAAGCTACATTTCTTCTGAACATTCTGACACTTAAATTGTATTTTTCAGACAGACAAATCAGGAGAACATTTACTTTGTCCGAGACCTGTCTTGGCCTCAGAAATACACTTTTGAGAGATCTGTAGCGAACATATTAAGCTATCAGATAAAAATGAGCGGCAAAATAAAGCGGAAATCTCTAGTGTTGTATTGTTTCGACATGCACAAACAATAGCCCTCAATAATGTGTTAGTGTTACAAATGTCCAGTGGGGCAGGGCGGGAGAGGTGACCACACCCACTTAGGAGACTGGAAGTATGTACCGTTTCATACCATAGGCCTAAGGGGAGCTTGTAATGTGGTATCTCTGTCCTGTTTACAATCTTTGATTAGTTGTCTTGGGATGTGTAATTATCTTTGGCTGTAGCTGTAGCAACTGTTAGCTTAGTTAGCAGTGGAGCTAGTGGACCTATTGCATAACTGAAGTCTGCCTAGACTCGTAGAGCAGTCGTCCAGTGATTGGACGGTCGGTGGTTCGATCCCTGGCCCCTGCAGTCTACATGTCAAAGTATCCTTGAACAAGATACTGAACTCTAATTTGCTTCCGATGCTGCTGTTTTAGTGTGTGAGTGCATGTGTGTGTGAATGGTTACCGCTTCTGATGAGCAGGTGGCACCCTGCAAGGTGGTCACTGCCACCAGTGTACGAATGTGTGTGTGAATGGGTGAAGACTTGAAGTGTAAAGCGCTCTGAGTGGTCAAGCTGACTAGAAAAGCGCTATATAAATGCAGGCCATTTACCATTTATCAAAGGGGGGGTCATTGTGGGCAGTGGGGCTGAGCTCAACTGAGCTCCACGTCCTCCACTGGGAACAGACACAGCTTCTGAGAGTGGTGAAGGCCGATTTGAACATAGGGGATTCAGTTCAGAGGTGACTTACGGGAGCTCCGATGAGGACTAACTTTATGACTTTTGGGATGAGGAGACACAGCATCTTGTCCAGAGAGAGGAGAGAGGAAAGATGGCAGAATAGCAAAATAGTGTCTGGCCTTTAGCAGCACCTGAAAATGGCATGTAGAGATTTAAAATGTTCACATCTTACTCTGTGAATTGAGGATTTCCTTCGGGTATACCAAATGTGATTGTGAAAAGACATACCGGGAACGAAGTTGGTGAGCTTTATTTAGTTTATTTCTCATTTGAATGAAGTGTGTTTTATGATGAAGTAATATGGCAATTAAGCTCATCTTAGTTGGGTAAAAGAGAGAACCGTTAATTCAGATGGTGTACGGTTGTATTTTTCTGGTTGGTAAGGGATACAGGTGTAAGGACATTTCCTTTCTTGACATTTTGTGAGTTTGTCTTGTTTACTTATTAGACTAAACGCTGAGAGAGCTTGTGAAACTCGCAACTCTGCAACACAATACATCTTTGACATAACGTCAATATTGCTGTTTCTTCACATTCTGTTGATAATGTTAGTAACTAAAATGATGGCCTTATCTTACAAATAGCACCTTTAAGGAAACATTCTAAGCTATCCAGGCAATGATGGATCTGCTGTTGGTGTCTTCATTGCAGAAAATGACTGTCATGGGAATCCTCCACACTTGTGACCACCTCACCCACTCCTTAGCACGGGGATGAGGACCCCGTTGAGCCTTGATGTGAACAATAGAGAGGGGATTGCCGTGTGCCTGAGAGCAGCCTGACTCAGCTCAATCCCCATGTGAGGCAGTTTGGCTTGTCTCACAACACTAAAGTGCTGTCATGCACGTTTCTCAGTCTGAAGTGCAGTTTTATTATTTTATCAATATTTAATGATATAAACGCTCTCAAAAGACTACACTGTCATTCTCCAGAGGCTTCACTGGATGTGCAGACATTTGAGGTTTCAAGGCAAAGCGAGAACACGAGCTGTCATTGATTTTTAACATGACATTTAAAAATAACACGCTGTTTTGTTGCAGGTTAAATGGCTAGTGGCTTTACTATAAAACACCACACACACACACACACACACAGGAAACAAGACACTCGCTTTTTTCTACCACAAGCAGCATGTACATCAACGATGGTTGTTCATTCTCGTATATACAGTACTTGTTGTTGAACAGTTGTAACACAGGGGAGAGAGAAAAGCCTTGACACCAGCGTCAACCTTTATTCACTGTGAGGACAATAACAACCGATCTCACCAAGCCTGGAGTAGATGCTCCAAGTAATGCACATTATATAACCATACCCTTCAGCCCTTCCTGGATCACTCAGTACAGTCAAACTTGCTGCCCAGGGCCACATCACTCATGGTGATGTGAAGTGACTCCAGCTCACTCAGGATAGAACACTGGAAATGTCATCAATAGAAGTCAGAGCTTATCATTTGTTAGCTGTTATGTTTCCATGTTTTCTCAAAGTTAACGGCGGTGTTTCACATAATTTAAAATAGATTTCACCAAATCTACTACAGTAAAGGTGAAGTAGACAGTTGTGGAGAAAGATAGCTGACCGTTGAGTCTCATTTCCAGCTCGTCAAATATTGGCGTTTCTCCAGAAACAACGGTTTTTGACACCTGGGATTGAGACAATCAACTATCTTTCTCCAGAATTATTAACTTCACCTTTAATGGGAAGGTGATAGTAATATTTGGTAGGCTGTTGCGGCTGGTGCCGGAAGCACTAGAGAGACGGGGTTAGGACCCAAAAGCGGAGACTGCATGCAAAGCAGGTTAACTTAACTGATTTATTAAAACAAAAGGTGACTCACAAGCATAGGCAGGTGAGGGTCAAAACATG
>JBBPCS010003489.1:0-12246 GCA_037974645.1 Hollardia meadi
ACCATGGAGCTGATTTCCTTTGTTTTATAATCTTCTTTTTTAGAGGGGCAATAGAGTCTAATGTCATTCGGAGTGAGTCTGCAGCACTATCAACTAGATGATCAATTTGAGAGGAACGACAATTAGCAAAAGAGTCCTCTGTTCTATTACGGTATGGTATGAGTTTATGATTGATGGAATCATTTCCTTAAATTTAGCCACAATTTAGCCCACTCTAGTGGGAATACTCTAGACGACCCTACAATGTGGGGTCATTCTTAGTTTGTCTCTGTATCTGTATCTGATCCACCACTGCTGTACGGAACACCTTCGCTGGGTCCGGAGAGGAAGTCTCTTCTCCCTCTGTTTTTGACAGTGGTAGACGTGACAAGCCGTCAGCATTGCTGTGTTGTTTGGTCCCTTTTAATTCAATGTCATACGAGTGGGCTCCCAGAAAGAGTGCCCAACGTTGTGAGCGGGTCGCTGACATCACTGGGATTCCCTTTCGGGGGTTAAAAATCGACACAGGGGGTTGGTGGTCTGTCACGAGAGTTAACCTTTGCCCGTAGAGGTAATGGTGGAACTTCTTAATACCCCATACTAGACTGAGGGCCTCATGGTCGATCTGCGCATAATTGTGTTCTGCGCTCGTTAGTGATCTTGAAGCAAATGCAATAGGACGTTCAGATCCATCTTTCATGATGTGTGACAAGACACAACCAATCCCATAGGGACTGGTGTCGCAGGCAAGTCTGATAAGTCGTATTGGGTCATAATGGGTAAGCAGTTCATCTGATGTTATCAGTCTTTCTGTTTCCTTGAATGCTTAATCACATTCCTCAGACCACTACCATTTTACTCCAGTCTGCAGTAGCGCGTTCAGTGGGTGCAGCATTGTAGCAGTTTGGGAGGAACTTGTGATAGTAATTGACAAGGCCCAAATATGACCTTAGCTGTGACACTGGTTTTGGCACTGGAGCACTGCTTCAATTTTCTCTTATGATTTGTGTAAGCCATGCTTGTCAATGACATGTCCACAGTATGAGATTTTGCTCCTGAAAAACTCACACTTGCTTCTCTTTGCACGCAGGCCATACTCACTCAGCCTGGCAAGCACTTGCCCGTGATGATGATGTCATCAAGATAACATTGTGTGCTGGGGATATCTTGAAGCACTTGATCCATCGCTCTTTGCCGGAGCTGGAGCTGATGCAACACTGAAGACGAGCCTGTTGTATTGAAACAGTCCTTTGTGGGTGTTGATAGTGAGGAATTTCCTGCTTGACTCCTCAACCTCCATTTGTAGGTAGGCTTGTGCTAAGTTGATCTTTGAGAACTTCTCCCCTCCTGCCAGCAATGCAAAGATGTTGTCTATACGTGGCAGTGTGTACTGCACAGTATGCAGCACAGGACTGATGCTCACTTTGAAGTCCTTGCATATACGAACAGCTTCAGCCTTTCCTTTCTTGGTCACAGGGACAATGGGCATGGCCCAATCACTCCATTCAGCTTTTGTCAGGATTCCAGATGCCATCAAGCTCTGAAGTTCAGCTTCCACCTTTGGACGCAGTGCATACGGCACTGGACGGGCTTTATGGAATTTTGGAGTTGCCTTTTCATCCAACTCAATTCTTGCCTTCATCCGTTTTAGTGTGCCAATGCCCTCTGCAAACACCTTCTCATGGGTATTGAGTAGCTGCGACAGTCTCACTGTAGCACTGTGAGGGCAGCAGTTGGTGTGAAATGTAGAACTTTAATGGTGTGCCAATCCAATCTGATCTTCCTCAACCATTTATGTCCGAAAAGTGGCAGCCCTCTGTTTTTCAGAACATACAGCTGCAACTGCTGTGTTTTTCCCCTGTATGTTACATTCACCTTCAGTTTGCCTTTTGGGAGCACCTTTTCACCTGTGTAGGTATTGAGCGGCACAGAGGTCCTTAATAACCGTAGGTTGGGGAACAGCTGCTTGTAGTCAGCTTTTGAAATGACAGATAAAGCTGATCCTGTGTCTAGCTCCATTTTTAATTCTATGCCAGACACATCTGGGGTGATCCAAATTATTTCCCTGTCTTCTTCCTCAGTTATGCTGTGTCACTCTAAGCAAGCCAGTCCATTTGTGTCAGACTTTGATGTTGATCCATTTTCACATGCAGTGACGTGCACGTTTAGCTTTATACTTAGGCTTTTTATCCTGGTTTGATTTTTCTCTTTGTGCTTGCTTGCTGCTGGACTTTTGTCTGCACACTCTCTATGTGCCCTGGTCTGTTACACTTTCTGCAGTTTTTGTACTTAAACCAGCAGTCATTGGCATCATGTGATGTTTTGCCACATCTGTCTCACTTCTTTTCTTGTCCTTTAGCATCATTCATTGACATTTTATGTATGCCACTGTCCACACCCTTTTTCTTTGGCTCCAAAGCATCCCTAACTGCTGTCTCCATTGACACTGCAATAGCCAATGCTTTTTCCAGTGTAGGATCTTTTTCTGATAGGAGCCTTTTCTGTGTGCTTTGACAATGCATGCCACATACCAGTCTGTCATGCAATACATCAGAAAGTCCTGCTCCAAATTCACAGGACTGAGTAAGTTTGCTCAGTTCAGCAATATATTCAGAGATGCTTTCATCTTTAGACTGGTTTCTGTTGTGACAACGAAATCTCTCTGCTATCAAAAGGGGCTTTGGGCTCAGATGTTTTTTAATGTGTCCATGATGCTTTGAAACGTCTGTGTGGCAGGCTTTTCGGGAGCTAATAAATTCCATAGCAGATCATATGTTTTAGCACCCATTAAGCTGAGGAGTGTGGGGACTTTCTTTTCCTCCTCCACGTCATTTGCAGTGCAGTACAGTTCAACCCTTTCAATATATGACTCCCAGTCTTCATTTGCACTGTCAAATTCCTCTATTTTCCCAACAAATTCCATGCTCATGTTACGTCCACTTAAGCTTTTCACTCACGACTTAGCTTGTTACTCATGCATCCTTTCTCGTTCTTTTTCTCCTCTCTTCCGAAATCCGCCATCTTCTCTCTCAACTGTCAGTGCAGACTTTTATCTGCGTGTCAGTTTTGTCCTCGTCGCCAATTTGTTGTTTTTGTAACAACTACATAATGAAATTAAAGGCAGACACGGAGCTTCAGCTTAACACGGTGTATTATTTTTTGGATGGCAGGTTACAGACAGAGAGCACACGTATCACTGCACGTACTTAAACACCTATCAGATGCGCTGTAAAACACAAGGGGGAATATAACTGCACTTAGAAAAGTATACACTGCACTGACGCACAAGGTCTACGTTACTTTGGTTAAGTTTAGGCACAAAACATCTTTGATGTTTGGTTAAGTTTAGGCACAAAAAAATATGTGGTTAAGTGTAGGAAAAGACTGGTGACGTTTGGTTTCAAATGGGTGAAGGTTGTGTGTGTGTGTGAGACCCTCCACTCAACCCCGACCTCTGTCGATATCTGACGAGCTGGAGATGAGAACGGACTGGGATGACTGAAAGTCTCTGGTGGCTCCTTTTTTGTATGTCATCAGTGTGTTAGCTTAAGCTGATGATATGTGATAATTAAGTCTTGTCAGAAAGTCTTTGGCGCTTAGACTCTACAGGGAGACTTTATGATCGAGGGGTGTCTGCCCTCAGGAACAGCAAGATCAATCCCCCCATGGAGTCCAGACAGTAGTGGTAGTGGCTGATGACTCTGCTGAGACCGATTATGAGGCTGTTGAAATGATGAAGCTGGTAAATCTGTGAAGACTGGGTGGTGACGGGGAGGTGGAGGGACGTGCAAAACTGCAGCATGAGTAAACTAAAGGCAGCAAGTGTCATGGTCACTGTGGTGTTTGGGTTTATTGTCTGTTTTCTGGTGTTTCTTGGTACTCCTCTGTCCTCCTGTCTGTTATTTGTGTGGGTGCGGCCTCCCCTTTACTCTCCTGGTTTTCTGCACTGCCTTTTTCTGCACATCTGTTCCTTTTTTCACCTCGTTAGCCCTGCCCTGTTTTCCTGTGTCGCCTGTGTCTCACCTACTTGCACCCACCTGAGTTCTCCACCTGCACTTCATTCCCTTGTCAGTTTAGTTTGCATTTAAGTCCTGTTTTTGAGTTCAGACTTTGTCGTCCTTGTGTGTCTGCCGATTCCCTGTGTATTTGCGATCCCTGTTATAGTTTAGTTATGTTTAATAAATACCATATATTACTGAAGCTGCCTTGCCGATGATCTCCTGCATTTGGGTCCAAACCCATGTTCCCTGGTGTTTCCCAGCAGCAAGATAATAGGCTAACAATGTAGGTGTGTCACGGTGCTATTGACTAGATTAGCTGATATCTCGATTGACGGCCCCAGTCAATGACAGCAGGATATAATGATTGAGCATGTGTGAGAGGAGTGACTTCAACTTCAGGCCTCCCTTGACTGAACTGAGCAAATGGCGATTTGCCTCTGATCTGAGGGCTTTTGTTGGTGATGTCAAACTAAAATCAGTCCCGCATTAACACAGTGCATGGGGCTGATTTGTTGGTGTGGGCATGTTGTTTTGAGACAATGAAATATAATCCAAGAAGTCCAATTGGAGTAACAGATCAATGGGTTTGATTTATCAGATGCCAAAACACTGCACAATGGTTTATAATACTCATAGACAGGATTTTACAACTCTCAAAAGTTATCATTTTACCTTTTCTCAGTGATCGTGAGGCAAACAGTACTCATAGAAATAAAAGGTGTCCATGTGACAAATCTACCAGGAATGTACTCTTGCATATATGTGACTGGCCTTGCCAGATGATGTTGGGTTGCGTTGTGACAAAAGTTCCTGATCCTGAATTTTTATAATGCCTCCGTGCTGGCAATAGCTGTGGCCAGGCCTATTATGTTTTCTGTTTGTCTGTCCGTATTTCCCATTCTTGCGAATGTGATATCTTAGGAACAACTTCAGGAAATTTCTTCAAATTTGGTGCAAACGTCCACTTGGACTCGGGGATGAACTGATTAGATTTTGGTGGTCAGAGGTCAAAGCTCAGGGTCACTATGACCTATTCAACAATTTTTTAGTCATAACTCAAGAATTCATATGCTAATTATGACAAATCCCATCTCATTGATGATGTGATTGAGATTCAAAAGGTCAAAGGTCCACTTCACTGTGACATCATAATGTTTTCTGGCCATTATTCAACACCATAACTCAGGAACAGAAGCAGAGAGTGTGATGATTTCTCACATTTAGTCAGATACTGAATTAGTGACACTAGTCTTGGGTGCCCACCTTGAAACTGTGCTGATTGTATAGATCTTCTGTGCTGCCAGGTTGAAGATGTGTGTGAACCATCCATGTTTTAGAATGTAGAATGTGTTTTTTCATGGAAAGCTTAAGTTGGTCTCAATGTGGCCAAAGGTTTAATGCCTAGGCTGCCCAGAGCCTGCACAATATGGTCACTATATCCTCCAAAATTAAACTATTGGTTTAAAAAATCAGTAAGTATATAAGTAAGTATTCATGGGACAAAACAGTTTTTCCTGATGGTGCATGAAAGGTCACAGGATCATTCAAATCAAAAAGGTTTATTCCCAATGTGCTAATTCCCCACAGTAAAATTATGAGGTACAGTATATTCTTTGCAAATCTGATATTATTGGCCTGATGGGGACACTGGACTAAAGGTCAGAATGTTGCCAAAAACTGGGATCTTTCCTCTTGGGAATCGGAACATCCACAACAAATTAAATGGAATTCTAGACGTTATTACGTTACCTAAAGTGAGAAGTAAGAAATCTTACTGTGGACCAAAGTGTTGGACAGATTCACTGACTGCTACTAGGTAACCCTAATGCTGAATGTCCAACTATGGAAATAAACATTTAAAGCCCATAATCAAGGAATCAAACATTAAGCACAAGTGCATGTTATTAATGACTATTGGAGTCTCACTTACCAGTGCTTCTTGCTTGTTTACTACAGGATATGTTGCTTTAGGATTCCCCAGCTCTCATTTTGCTGCTTTACTGATCCGAGCTGAAGATGTTAAGCCCCTGTAGTGCTGATACATCCTCCTCTCTGTTTTGTCAGAGATAAATCCAACTTGCCCAACATAACATAACATAACATATTTTTTGTCTATCCCAGTCCTCGCCGTCGCCACCTGTAAGAACATATCACCACAAGCACTCCTCAGTGAGCTCTTTCTGTTTGTTTCCATGCACTGGTGTTGCACATTCAGTTACAGTTCAGAATCGCTGCAGCCTTAAAGGAGCAGGTCAAATGTTCATCTGCCAGGTTGGTCAGGTTTCTAATCAGAACCCTTTTTTTCATATCTTATTTTTCATTCTTTGTGTATTTATGGAAATTAAGTTTTTTTTTCTTTTTTACAAAGAAGTCAGGTAAAGAATGCAGCAGCATGACAGAATCATGAAGAAGGAATACTTGTCATATCAAAATGCAAGCAATAATCAGTGATGATAAAAGATAAAAACAAAGTTGTGTGGTCAGCCTGGGACACAGTGAGGGGTTTGAGTAAGTATATTGACACCAAGTTGCAGACATGGTATAACAGCACAGTAATTTGTGAAGGACAAGATGACAGTCGCACAAAAACTGGGCTTAATAATGTTTCTGGCCTTTGAAGCTGTGAGCAAATGTTTCACCCCCATTTGCATCTCAGACTCTGTATATGCCAGCTCCTACAGTGAGGATCACAAAAGGACAGTCAGTCTCATGTTAAAAATTAAAAATAGTAGAAATAATGATAATGATAATAGGAAATGCATCGAAGAAATGCATATCTCATAATGTCAAGAAGTCCTTTAAAAACAAAACAAAACTGTGTGCAACAATATCCGCAAGAAGTGTAGCCCGAAGCAGTTGATAATAAAAGCAGATGTAACATTCCAGTGTTCGTCCAAAAATGCAGGATTTATTCATATCTATATAAAACTCTGAGGATCCATACAAAATACTAATCATTTGTTAATTAATCCATGAACTACTTTCCACCAATTTTCATTTAAAAACTTTTTTTTAAACTTAGTTTTTATTTAGTTTTCATCAACAACAATGCAGTATATACATTTTCTTCCTTCTTTTTCCTTTTTCAGCTGTATATAGCTTAGCATTTGTACACATTATATTCAAATATAAATAAATAATATAAAACAATATAAATATTCCTCCTAGATACAATAGCACAAGGGAAAAATACAGGCACAAAATTTACTCTAGAGAAGATGACATGTACTGTATATATGCAATGTGTGTATGGAGGGGAGCTACAAGTAAGAATTGAGCAGAGCACTCCTGGGTGGTAGACCTCATTGTATTAATAAAGCCATGACAGGGTTCCAATATTTAGTAAAAATAGATTTTTGGAGCCTTAATGAATATGTGATTTGCTCCATCTGATAAAGGTCCCAAACTTTTTGGATCCATGTATTGTATGTGGGAGGGTCTGGTTTCAGTCATCTAAGGGTTATACACTTCAAGGCTGCTGTAAGTAGTATATTTAGGAGGTATTTCTTAGCCCTTACATTCAGACTTTTAGGAATTACGCCCAGTAGTGCCACTGTGGGGTCTTGTGGGATATCCTGTTGAAAAACCTCTTTGAGGGCATCAAATACCTCTCTCCAATATACACCTAGCTTGGGACATAGCCAGAATATATGAGTGTGATTGGCAGTGTATTTTCTACATTTCCTCCAACATGAGCTGGGATATGTTGGGCCCATTTTGGATACTATTTCTGGTCTTCTAAAGAATGTAGTGATTATTTTCCATTTAAATTCCCTCCATGTGTTTGAATTTGTAACTAGGTGTGCCTCAGTTCACACCCCCTTACAGGTGTCCTATGATATAACCATGTTTCTTTCTGCCTCCCATCTCTGCTTTATCTGTAGGGAGTTGTGTGGATTCATAGATAAAAATATATGATATACTTAACTAATTATTTTCTTATCTTCATTTCCAATTTTTATTTCTTTTAGAAACTTTTCTATGGGGGTCGAATCTAGTTTCCCCCACTCATTGTGCATTGTCAGGAAGGTTCTTAACTGTAAATATCTAAAGAAATCTGTCCTGGGGAGATGAAAGTCATCCTTCAACTGTTCAAAAGTCTTAAGATTATCGCCATTAAACAACTGATGCAACTAAATCAGTCCATGATCCAACCATTTTCTAAAACCGATATCCAAAGTGTTAAGTGTAAATGTCTTCATAGATCCAATGCTTGTTAAAGATTAAATTAGTTTTGGTACACCACAAGCTGACTTTATTTTATTCCAGATTTTCAGAAGAAGTGGTCTTAGTCCAGTCTGCCAATTCTTGTACAGGGGCATCTAGAAAAGGTAGGATTTGCAAGGGTTCTGGGCACATATTTTTTTCAATAGTAAACCAACATGTGTATGTACCATTCTGAATCCATACTATCAAAGGCTTCATTTGCGCAGCCCAAAAATAATATTTTAAATTTGAAAGTTTAAGTCCCCCATCTGGCTTGGATAGCTGTAAAGTTTTAAGTCTAATTCTAGGGCGCTTTTTTTGCCATATCAATTTTTAAATCATTTTATCCAAGTTATCAAAAGTAGACTTCAGGATTTCTATAGGTAGCATCTGAAATAAATAAAGTAGTCTGGGCAGAACATTCATACGGATACTTTAAACGCGACCAAAGAGAGAAAGAGGGAGTGTAGACCATCATTCTAAATCACTACCAATACACCAAATTATTTTTGCTACAATTCATGTCATAAAGATTCAGCAGAGATGGAGGGATATATATATACCAAGGTATTTAAAACCTTCCTTAGGCCATCTAAAGCCAATAAAGTGTGGTATTGTGGATGAAGGTTCTGTCAAATATAATAATACATCATCAGCATAAAGTGATAATTTATGCTCTTCTTCATTTATTACAATTCCTTTTATATCATCATCATCTCTAATGACCTTGGCCAGTGGTTCGATACTAATAGCAAATAGCAAAGGTGATAATGAACAGCCTTGTCTACATCCCTGTTCCACGACCCATGTAAATTAAATATTGCCATGATACACAATCAAACGCTTTTTGAGCATCTAGGGATATAATCACTGATTCAGATTTCTTATCTTTTTGATGGGACATTAAGTTTACAAGACGGCACAAATTATCTCCATAGTATCTTCCAGTGATAAATCCGACCTGGTCAGGATGAATAATTTGACTGATGTCAGTATATGCAAATACCCGTTCAACAGTGATATTGGTCTGTAGGACTGGCATTCAGTTGTGTCTTTACCCTCTTTATGTATCACCACTATAGTTGCCTCTTTCCAAGATGGTCCCATAATCTTTGGTTCTAATGCATGATGGTATGCTTTTAATAATAGGGGAAACAGCAAGTCTTTAAATGTTTTGTAGAATTCATTAATATATCCATCTGGCCCTGGACTTTTTTTTTTTTTTGAGTTTTGAAATTGCCTGCTTAATCTCCCGTTCCTCTATTGGCTCATCTAGCTCCTTAGCCATCGATTCTGTCAGTTCAGATAATTTTATGCGATTTAGAAATTCTGCAAGATTTGCATCATCAGAACAAGTGTCCATATTCTTTTTTAAAGATCTGTAGGACTCTGCAAAGGACTCTACTATTTTATCTGGCTTTGTGACAAAATAATCTTATTCTCTGTACTATATTAGATGATTGCTGTTTTCTCAGTCTAAACGCAAATAATCCACTTGACCTGTTCATATTCATGGTATCTTTGGTTGGTGAATTGCGTTTCAGTATTTATGAGGTTTGTGTACGCAGATTGTTTGTTTATGTTCTAACTCTTATATTTTTTTCTCCAATTCTCCCATTGTATGAATTGAATATGCAAACAAATATATTAGTTTTTAAACTGCAACAAAGATAATAAAGTGTCCCAGACATCACTAACAGAGAGGTTTTCTTGTTTTTCATCACTTCTGTCTTCTGCAGGTTTAAGACTGTCCACTGCATAATGTATCCTTTCACCAGCTGGTGTCCCTGAACTCTACATAAAAGACTTCCAAACACACATGCTGGTGATCCTGCTGGATGACATGCTTTTCCTGGACATTTTGTCTGAATGCAGAGAAAACTGATGGATTTCATTCTATGGAATAATTTGAGATGCAAACAGCAGAACTGGAAAATCAGAAAAGTGAATATTTGGAGAACAGAGGACTCAACAGTAAACATCTGCTCACTCTTAGGTCGCCTCCTGCATCTGCTTACAAGAGTAAGCAGACACTTGTGGACTACCAGACTGATGCATGAAGAAAATATGGACTTCAAGGTCCAAGTGAAGCACTTACGACAAGGCAGCACTTGTGCTTTTCACATTTGTTTTGTTGACAAAAATAAACATGAAATTGTACATATTTCTAAAAGATTAATGAAGTAATTAATTTTTGTTTACATTGATTTGATTAAATTCAGATTATTATTGTTTGTTTTGTTATTTCTTTTTGATCATAAAAATTGTCAAAATTTGAAGGTTGATGATGATGTTTTAAGCTACACAGTGTGCACATAACAGGGCCTGAATTACTTTCAGGTAGTGTGTAGGTTGAAGTTGCTGAGTTTATTTTAGTTTTCATTGATTTTGTGTGTAGACTTGTGTGTGTTGATATGAAGGGGATGGTGTCCTTGTGCCTATGAAGTCTGCACACAATGAACCATTCTGACCCACCCCATTCTCCCTCCCTATCGAAGGCCCCTGTTCCTCCCTCCCCCCCTTTTCTCACTTGCTCCCTTCTTTCCTCCACCTCTCCATCTGTCTCTCTGTTTACTCAGTTTTGTCCAAACGGTCGCTGTGCTGGCTCCTCCAAGGCCATGGTTGAAAGTAAAATGAACTTCAGCACATCTTGTTTATTGCCTCAGTTGCATTTATTTTTTGACCTCACATTAAAAAACAACAACAACAAAACCACTGAAGAAGATCACAACTGACACATCTGAAATCTGCTCCCAACCATGTCCTGAAAAACTAGCTCACATTTGCAGGCAAATCATATCAATCTGGAGGCATCAGGGTCAGAACCAGAATCTCACAATAAATGCACACAATCAAATGTTAGTAGAGATATAGGAGGCAGAGGCCATGTGCTGTCGGTGCTTGTTTGCTGGGAATTGAGATGTGATGAATACAGATAGGCTGATGAATGCGTCTGGGGCCAACCTTGTGTGAAGTGGATGGAAAATGGTTGAGAATGTGCAGGGATGACTGCGTGGCCCTGACACATCTAAGAATACTGAGACTCATCATTTGAAGTAAATAACACCAGTGGTAGGATACAAGACCGGGGTTAACTGTGAATATAAAATTAATAAAGTTTGACGTTTTTGGCAGCCATATCTGCTGATTCTACTGACTTTGCTGCATGTTTTATTTATTTATATACCTTGTTTGTTGTTTGACTACTGCCACCAGTGTGTGAATGGGTGAATGCCTACTTGTAGTGTAAAGCGCTTTGAGTGGTCAAGCTGACTAGAAAGGCGCTATATAAATACAGGACATTTACCATTTAACTCAGGAAAGCTAATAAAAATGGATGGACGTGGCTCATAAGCAGTCAATGCGGAATTTCTCCCTCACTGTGGCCCTGTAAGACACGGCGACATGGGACTTCTCCACCTGTCCACGGCCCGCATCCTGCTCGACACCCAACCATCAGTCATCCTGGGCCGAAGTGGTAGTCCGCGGCCAGAAGAGAGTCTCGGACAGGGCCGACTCGCCTCCTTGCCTCAGCCTTTCCAACCGCTACGAGGCCCTGTGGCGGCCTGGAGTGGACTCGGCTATTGGTCCCAGTCCTGCCTCGGCGTCCGTGGGCACGGAGGCCCCCTCTCCGCCGGCAGCGGCTGTTGTTGCTGCGCCTCCGCGCTCTGGCGGCTCGACCTCTGCGGGCACCGTGGCTTCCTCTCCGCTGGTGGCGGCGGCTGCTCCCGCGGCTCCCGGGTCCTCATCCCGTGCAACGACCTCCGCTGCCCGGCTTAGGATCCTGAAGAAGGCGGTGCACATGTGCTCTGGAGGTCTTCCTTGCCCAGAGCCAGTAGGGAATCCCCCTACCCCCTGCTGGATCCATACTGGAGCTTGCCCCTACGTCATCTGAACCGGACAGACCCCCAAGCAACACTCCCCGGAGACGCCGTCACCATGCTGTTCTGGTGGTTGGATCATCCATCGTTCATCATGTATCACTTTCTAAAGCAAAAACTCTCTGCTTCCCAGGAGCCAGAGTTCAGGACATCACCGATGCTGTTCCAAAATGTTCTCA
>JBBPCS010003490.1:0-12246 GCA_037974645.1 Hollardia meadi
GAGAGAGAGAGAGAGAGAGAGAGAGAGAGAGAGAGAGAGAGAGAGAGAGAGAGAGGCTGGGAAATAAACAGTTTGCAACCTCCCTCCACACCAGAGGTCGACCTGCATGGTCCAGCCATGATGCTTGAGAGTAAAGGCTGTCTCTGCATCACTGCTACAAATTATCTCAAAGTGCTGAGTCAAAGGTTACTGCACTTGCTTTAGATTCTTCAAGATGTGTTTCCTCTCATCCAAAAGGTTTCTGCAGTCAGAACTGTAGAATAGACAGAATTAAAACCTGTTGGAAGAGAGGCTGTAACCATTTATTGCATAACGATAAATTCAGTTTAAGGGCATATAAACATTTGAAATAAATGAGCATCCCTCTTTCACTCCCTCTAGACAAACCGGAGTAGGAGTATGCAGCCATGCTAGCAGCCCTGTGAGGCTGTACTTAGACACGTTGGTGGTTTAGACACATCAGCCTGCTAAAACATTCAAATGACAATGCTGATGATTAGCAGGTATAATGATTACCATGTTCACCATCTTAGTTTAGATGTTAGCATGCTGAAATTAGCTAATGAAAGTAGTTAACGTTAAAAGTTATAACGTTATTACAATTCATACTGAGAGGTTCTATTTTGTCATCAGGATAATAATCAAAGAGATCAGCTGGAGGTCCTAAGTTCAAACCAATTTGCAAAGAATTCTAGTTGCAAACCGTGCAGGGCTGCTCTGCAGCAGCCGGCTCTGACCTCTGAACCGTTCTGTGGAAAGGGGTCGGAGAGCAGAGAGTTTCTTTAATAATAATGGAGCAACACAAAGGGTGAAGCGTGACAGACCATTACGGCCAGTTCTCGACACACTGTAAAAGCTTTACTGTGTCTTGAAATCAACAAACTCAACTGACTGTAATGTGACAGTTTGATCATAATCTTCACGTTTGCATAAACAATGTGATGTATGAAAATGTTGCCACTGGACATAATTGCAGGGTCCTTAATTTTGGGTACTGAAGCATCCAGTCCCACCAGTCTCAAGTTCTCAAGTCATCAATTTTGGGCCCATCTGTGCGCCCATGGGTGTGTTAGTCTTAAAATGAGGTGTGGTCAGGAATATTGTTGGCGCATTAATATCTTGAGGCAAGAGAAAGCGATTGCGGCATTAAACAACAACAAAAAAAACTGGTCTAAAGTCAGTGGTGCAGTGTTTTTCCTGCTATTTAAAGGGCACATTATTCAGATAGTAAGATGCACCTACATAGGCGGCGTCACAATGCGCGTACACTCTGCTTGTTCCACACTGATGCACGGATTGAGAGGCAGGCTGCTTACAGCAATTTTAAACCTTTCCATGCACACTGCTGTAATGTCACTTCAGCAAATATCGGACACTTAAGCAGCAAAACTAAGTTATAAACTTGTCAGGACAAAAACTCTCCTGAGGAAACACAATTAAACTGTAAGCTTGACTCCAAAACCTGGATGTGTAGAAGAACACAAAAGAGTAATTAACATTAGATCCTGACCGGTCCTATCAGACCTGTTTTTCTCACTTGTGATGTATTACTTCACCAATCTGCATTATGAATCAGAAAGGTTGTTGATCATCAGTTTATCCATTACCTAATTATTTCAATTATTTATCCAGAAGTATCCTGGTACCTCTTTCCAGTGGTCTTTAACTCCCATGGTGAAACAGTACTGAGATCTATATTGTATATACTGTTGTCATAATAAATGTGATCAGGTTGAATGTGGGCTCTCATTGCATGTCCTTTATTTTAACTTAATTTGCATAAAAGCATACAAATGGAAAAGTAGCACTGAGAAGAAGAATTCAAGATTCAAGAAGTTTAACGGTCATTATACAACACACGATTATATAATGAAACATAGTCTGTAGCTATGCTAAGCTACATCTAAAAAATATATAAAGTTTATGAATGAATAATCATATTACAAAAAAACAACAAAATTTATTTAATTCAGTAGTGTCACAGCCTGAGGAATGAAGCTGCTCTGTATTCTGGTGGCACGGCAGAGGATACTTCTGTATCTTTTGCCAGATGGCAGCAGGGTGACCAGGCTGTGGCTGTGGTGGGTGTTGTCTTTTAGTATCCTTTGTGCTCTGCGCAGGCACCTCACCTCACGGACACTGATGCTCCATAGATGCCTTCCTGTCCTGGGCTGTGCACGAGCCATGCCACAAGTTGACAAGAACTTGTCATGGGAATTTTGCCTTCTTAAGTCTCCTTAAGAAGTACAGTCATTTATGTGCTTTCTTTGTCAGGGTGGATGTGTGTGATGACCATGATAGGTTCTCTGTGATGTTAATTCCCAGGAACCTAAAATTGTTCACCTGCTCTCAGCTCCACTGATGTAGACAGATGTGTGTGTCTTTGCCTCCTTTTTTCTAAAGTCAACAATCAGCTCCTAGGTTTTATTGACATTGAGCAGCAGATTAGCATTTGGTGTTTAATAGGACACCAGCCATGTGGACATTTTACGGCGTGATAACCCAAAAGTAATTTTAATGGATAATAAATGATCTTTTAAAAAAAATAGTAAATGATTTATTAACCATTAATAATAGGGAGCCTGTGTTCTGCCACAGGTTTAATTAAATTATTTGTTACAGTGTTTAATTATAATAAATTAATACATCGGATAAACCAAATAATAAAAATATCTTAAGTAATTCATTGTAATTAAATAAAGCATTGTAAAACTCAAGGTAAAAAGGAGAAAAATTTGGTAACTTAGATTTAATTTCCTTTAACTAATTCCTTTCATTAATTAGAATTTTAAAATGGAATTAAAACATTTTTTAAAGACTTTAAAATTGAAGTTATTTCATTTATATGTCCCAGCCTATCAAGCTGTGTCTCACAATTAATTCCCCCCTTTTAACATTTACATGTAGTTTCCAATTTGCTCTCTTTAATTAAAAGATGTGTCAGCAGTATGCCACCGAAAAATTAACACAAGCCCAACCAACAGGACAACAGCTGGAGCGCCAGCTGACCAGCTGCTGTGTGTATTTCTCTACTTATTAATTCTCGGCTAATTTCTCACACTGACTTTTTTAATGCATCTTTAATATTCGGGTCTAATTAATCAAGTCATAATACCATTTTTATTTATGTAATAAATTGGGTTATTAATAATAATAATAATAATAATAATATGTAATAATGCAGAGTATTGTCTTACTCATGTAAATGTCACAATACTGCAGTCCATGTAGATGTAGTCATGAAGTGACCACGGCTCCTAATTCACAGCATCCTTTGATCAGTGACCCTGATAAAGTACATGCATTATGCAAGCACTCACACACCTAAATACACTCATGTAGTGTGCAGGCACACACACAACCAAACAGAGGAGACTTTTTTTCTTTTCTTTCTTTTTTAAAGTTTATTTTAAATGCTGCAAGCAAACAGTTCTACCACTGAATTTTGTGCATTTGTGTGTGTTTCTGTGTGAAGCTGATGGCAGTGTTTCAACTGTCTTAGTTCCCTTTGTTACAACCCCCGTACTGTCACTCCTAATGTTCACTGTAGGCTGAAATAACACAAAACACACACATAAAATAAACGTCAGTACGTATGCTGCCACATCAGAGCCTAATAAGTTGCTTCTCTGTCTAACGCAGTTCTCTTTTCATCCCATGAGGCACATGAGCTTAGCAGACTGCTCTTAACGAATGTTGTCACAGTTTGAAGCATAAGACAAAAGTACACTGCTGATAAACAGAGAAAGACTCCCTACAATCAACACCAGAAGCCTGTCCTACAAAGCAGGATTTGTGAGGTAACTTCAGGGTGAACTCTGGGTTTTCAGTGTTACGAAGCTGGTTCACTTCTTACTGGGACACATCGTCATGGTAACTTATGCTGCACAGCTAACCTGCTCTGGAGCAGGTTATGTTCCAGATAAGAGATAAACGTGTATAAAAGGACCGCCCACTGACCAATCAGTTCTCTGGAAAATGCCATTATCATTCATAGAAGATAACGGAGCTCGATGTACTCCTGTGTGGAGCGACCCCCTCCTGTCTTCTACATTTAAATTTCTTTCCTGTCAAAGCCATTATTGTGCTTTTGAAAAGCCTACCTTGCTCCCTAATCTGTTTGACACTGCAGTTGCAGCTGACAGAAAAAAGGCTGAAACTGTAAAACACATGCCATAAGATTCTACATCAACGCAACACATTAATTTAATGGAATGCACAAGTGTAATACAGTCAGATCTACTCCTGCCCTAATGATGGGGCAGTGATATTAAGCTTATTAACTTACGCATTAACACAGTCGGCTGTGTGAATTCTTTGTCCTTTTGTTGCTTTTAGCCTGGATTACATGTTTTACTTCTTTATATTTGTCTAATACTATAGTTTGCTCTTTGTTTGTAAAATCTGCTGCCAGTAGACTTGTCATGTTTGTGATTGGCCATATGCTGCAAATACCTCCCCTTTCATGTAAAACGCGCCCATGGATACATGGGGAAATCCTGGGTTGACTTTTCAAGTTAGCCACCTTTGTGAGGCTGCTTAGCGCGACTGCGATTGTTCGAGTCAGTGAAGCCAGATAACGGAAAGATATCCTGGGTATGTTGAACTTGCTTCATATTGCAGGCTTCAGGGTGAGAACCAAAGTGGAAGGGGTCCCAATTTTTGACCTCATAGAAAATGTCATAGTGACTCATCATTCTCTCTGTTCTCGGATGTCTTGGATGGGCTTCAAAGTCGCCAGTGCACTCAGCTGTGTATAAAAGTATCTGGTACAGGTACAAGACTGCAGACATAAAAACATAGAGTGAGAAGTGAACTACCATTCCCAAGTTGCATTTTGATAAGAAACAGCCAATCAAAGTGCTTAAAATGCATAAAACATGCACTGCTGGTGGCGAGCAGAAGCAGAAGATTGCAATATTGATTTTTAAAAACTGAAAAGTGATTTTACAATCTGCAGTTTAAAGGGATATTCCTTTAACTTACAACTGCACTTCCATAAAGTTAGGGGATTCAATGCAGATAGATGAATAGTGATTGATATGAAAAGTAACACTTAAACACAATTAGCAGTGTCATAGCACTATGTTCTTTTGTGTAAACCCCCTGTAGACCAACAGTAGGAGTCGGCGCTAACAGTGACTACAATGCAGGTAACTGCCCTTTTCAAATTAGCAGAACAGAGGGAAAACCTGATGATTATGGTTAAAAAGTAAAATTGTCACTTCGGGTACACGGTTGTACCTTTGGTGGTATATTTATTAGGGTGCAATAAGACCATAATGTGTGTGGAACATGCCTTTGCACTCAGTACCGAGTAATTTCCTCCGAGAGTTTGTGGTAGCAGATTCCAATGCAACACTTCCTGCAACAGCCCCACGACTGAACTGTGCTGATTTAGTGTCCATACTTCGAAGTTTAATACTCCTTAATGCTCATTAAAGCCTGAGATGTTCAGCAAGAAGGCCAAACACAGACAATCCTGCATAGCCAAGATAAAGAGAAAAAAAGTCATATGAAGTATCTACTAATAAGAAATACTGTACAGTGCAATGCAAGAAAGGCTTACTGAGCTGGCAGAAACAATAGCAGTTAAACAGATGTTAAAACAACCAAGACCCTTCATCCAAAGTCTACTTTCCAACATCCCAAGAGCAGAGCCACCATGAAAACAAAACTGGTCCTAAATGTTAGAGAAAAGGGTGAATTTATCCTCCCTGTATGTAAAGTGAAAGGGCAGCCCCTCCTTTGGGGGCTTGGGCAATGATCTCAAGAAAGCAGTTCCAGTGAAGCACTTGGCAACATGCAAGCTCTTCCTCTCCTGTTAGATTTAATTGGTTTCACTAAGCAAAAAAAAAAAAGCAGTATACTTGCAACCGATGCATGAGCATGCAAAAAAAAACAAAACCTCTAGGATATATTATATTATTATATATTATATTATATATTTATACAATTTATGGGTGAAAATGATCTGTGATCCACTTTTTTAAAATGGGCCTCTGGTTCCTGAAAAATGCCCCAAGCTTGAGAAAGGCACATTTTACACTTACAGTATATAGTAAGATGTGGGTTTCGATGTGAACATGAACATGTACACACATGTCAAGCTATTTATCATCCATCATCCATTTCTGGCTGCTTATCTGGGACTAGGTTGCCCAGACATCCTCCCAAACCAGCTCCTCCATGCCAATATCCCAGGACAGATGGGACATGTAATTGATTATTTTTGTATTATTATGTTTATCATTTTTATCTGTCCTTGCTGCAAAAAGATTTTCCTTTTGTGGGTCAGTAAACATCTAAACTGAAGTGAACTATTACCTGCAAGTGGTTCTGGGTCCACCCTGGGTCTCCTCTTCTGGCTCCAAAGTGTCCTGGGAGCACCCAAACTGGCTATTTTTTATTATCTAGGGTTATGCAAACCCCTATGATGCCGGGAATCCAAGTCATCCAAGTCAAACTGGTCCTAAGCAAAGGGTCCAATTAAGAGAGATTCAGGAACCTTTATGGACCGGCACTTTGGCTGAAAGCTACCACCTCTGGTTTTAAGGGTCAGGCGGCAGGAAAAGGCCTTGCTAGATGCTAACTCCGGGATGTTAAAGCTAGCACATTTTTTAGTATTCTCTTTTATCATCAACGAGCAATCCCACTCTCTGACCTGTCCACCACAAAGAGAAACACAGTCTAAACAGCAGCATATGACTAGCATTGCCTATTACAAGAGAAAACAGCAGAATCAGCAAGACTGAAGTGGAGGCAGCGAATGCATACACATACAAACACACGAAATGACATACACAGCTAATTCAGCAGCTTTGCCCTTGTGCCTCTCATCGCTGTGAAGTAGAGAACAAGGTCAAGGGAGACACATCCATGCAGGAATGAGTGGGAACAGTAAAAGGACGAGATGTTCAAAAAGCGACGAGAAGGCAGGCAGAGGTACGGAACAGGTTGTTGAACAGCACACGAAAAAATTTCAAAAGGTGCGTGAAAGGGTGACGGAGGGGGAGGAGAGGAAGGAGGAAATGGGAGGAGGTCGGCATTAGTCATTCTGTCACTGTTAATTGGACTGCAATTACATGGCTTTTGGCCTTCTTAGCACTCCTTTAGATAGACCATCAGGCCCATCCATCAAACTGTTTGTCCATGCGTTCGTACGGACTGGTGTGTGTGTGCAAAAACATTAGAGAACATCAGAATGAGGGAAAGAAATTCTCTAAATGGTATAAAAGACAGGGGAAAAAAAGCTGGAAGGAGAATAAAAGGGAAAAGTATTGTCTGGTGCCAAAAGCACAGCATTTAAGCACGAACACAGCAGATGTGACTTTTACGAACATTGTGATGGAGTTCTTTTCTACATTTTGTCACCCTTTTCTCTGTGCTGTGATCTCTTTTTCCCCCCCTCAGTTCCCCCCCCCCCTCCCTAAATTCTCTTTATCTCTCTGTTGGCCACAGCGACTGAACAGATACCAGCCGAGGTGAGGACATGTCAGCTCTGATCCCTCCCTGTCACATCAGACTGTGATCTTATCCCAGAGTGGGGCGGGAATAGCGGCTATCTTTGTTAGCATTCAGCCTGTGATCCTGGAGCCCTGTGAGTCCCGGCTTTGAATGACTAAGATGGGAATGAGATGTCAGTGTGTGTGTGTGTGTGTGTGTGAGGGCAGCAACACCTGCCAGCATCAATCACAAGACTGCAGCCCTGAGACCAGTTGACACATACACACAAACACACATATAAAAACAACTGTGCTATAACATCAATGTTGTTACTGACTGGAAACTGCTATTTGTTACTCATCCAGCAAGACATTTACACACACACACACACACACACAGTCGCATACTTGCAGAATGTATCAGTAAACAAATAGATTTAGTTTAAACTACTATAACATGTCTGACCAGCACACAAAAGAACACAGACACACTAATACTCTGCACACATAAATAGCTGCCTTTTAGCTCTCATGTTGCTCTCATACCGTCGCCAGGGTTTTGACAGCAAGTGCCATCTATTTATGTTTTCAGCTGAAAACAAACACTCTCGGGAGCCACAACAGAGAGTGGGAATGGTTTTCGGTAACCACAGGCTTTACACTGAGCAGAGTATTCAGATGGACTGTGCACTGGCAGCTTCTATCTGAATGTAAATGGGAGCTGCCTTAAGAGGTAGGCCCCATGTCCATATAGCACCAGCATCTTTTTTTTCAGTTGTTCCTGATGAGGAGAGAGCATATGCTGCAGCATGTGGCCGTCTTGAGAAAAAGCACTGCACCCAGCGTTCTTTTGGCAGAGCGCTCCACCTTTTGTGTGCAGCCGCTCCGAGTACTTCGGGTGGATAAGGTCTGAACTTTTCAGAAAGAAGCTCGTCACTCCCCCTCTTTTCAGGCAACCAATCATATATTAGATGTGTTAACTGAATATTTTCTGTCATTGGCTGAAATTTTTAAAAATGACATAAAAATCTGAAGGATGCTCGTCATTTTTGTCAGATTAGAGCAGTGAGGGCAATCTACCGTAACGTTAACGCAACACTGTCAATAGTGTAGACCAATAATATACATTATTATGGTATGGTTATTTCATAATGAAAAATACTTTTAAAAAAGGTAAAAGTCCAGAGTTAAAAATGTGTTAAACTATATTTTTGTCCATATATACATATTTTTGTTTTGAATCAAGCAGAGGGAAGTTTGTTCTGCTCAGTTGTACATGATTCCAGGGATCACAATCTACGGTTCTGTCGGTCCACCACTTTGGTTCAGACTGAAATATCTCAACTTTTGGACACATTGCCATGAAATTTGGTTCAGATATTCATGTTCCTCAGTAGATGAATTCTGCTGACTTAATGCGCTCCTCTGTCTTTTCCTGTTGCGCCATCATGAGGTTGACACTTGTGTTTTTTAGTGAAATATCTCAAAAACTGACATTCATGTTTTCCTCAGGATTCCCATCAACCTCACCTGAACATTGTGTTTCGAACTAATTAGAAATTGTCAGCATGCAGCCACACTAAGAACATGGTATAGCATCAGTGTGTTAGCATTGATGCATTGAGCATTTACCACAGAGAGCTGTTAGTTTGGCTTATAGGGTAGAACCACTATATGATGTTGGAGTGTAGAACATTGCTAAAGAAGCAGAGAATTTGCACGTGAGACATACAAATGAGTGTGCTCTATTGTCCTTTGTCATGAATTGTCAGGGCCCCTGTACAAAACACAAATCAATTCAAGTTCAAAAATACATTTTATACTAAAATCGATTCTAAATAAATACAAATATCAATTATTGCTCCCACAATTTGCTATGAAATATATGCTGTATATGTAAATAATCATTCCTCCACAGGAATTGATGTCACAGGTGAAATGGAAATCTACATAGATTTTCCTTTTTTTGTTCTGATTAATTTGTGTTGTATTATTGGTTTTGTCATTATTGGACTTCCATACATTTGTTCAGTTTGTATGTGTTCTGTAGCCAATTATATTAAACATGAATTTAACTCAAATTTCATATTCTAGAGATTGCGTGTGAAGTAAGGCAATAGTTGAAACATTCAGTATATCCATGAGATCAGTCTGACTGGATTACTTTTTTAGAATTGATTTAATCAACAAAAAAATGTCTTTCCACTCAGGCTCGTCTTTCATTCACTCACATTTAAGTACATTCAGACACATGCTCATGAACAATAACTGTCGCACAGTGTGCAGGCATAAGATTGATGGTGATTGATTTCTGAAGCCCACTTAACTCTAACTCTGCTGACTGGTGCACAAACTGCAGAAAGGAGCAAAGCACTTCGATGATATATGAGTCAGTGAATGAAGGGAACAGCAGAAGCGGAGAAAGTCGGTGAGAAAACTGTGTCCAGAACTGACTCATCATCACATGGGAGTGTGTTTACAGAATGTGACAGACAAAGTGATAGTGACAGTAAAATGATGACATTCAGACCATGATTCACATCAGCCTCCTCAATAGCATAAAAAAACCAGTGTAAATCCACTTTAAAATGGCCGAGTTCATAAAACACACAGTGAACATGCAGGCCGTGTGTGTGTGTGTGTGTGTGTGTGTAATTTTATATGTGGGGAGTGAAATCAACACCATCAGTCATTTCAGCAAAAACCCAATACTGAAATAGTTTCAAGTGACAAAATGGCAAATGCTGTAGGCTTAAATAGCTCCGTAGGTACAGAAAAGTGGTGGAGGAGGTATTTAGGTGCTGCTAATACAAAACTGTAAAAAATAGTCCTGAAATGAAACAGGAAAATGTACTTACATTATTCAGTAAAATGTTCCCTGTGACTGTTATATACAGGTATATGATATCATTGAATTATTCTGATTCATGTATTAATGTAAAAGCAGGATTTTACTGTTGTAGTTGGTTGACACCCTCTGATTTGTGGACAACCAACAGCCATCCTGCACAAGTGGCTGAGGCACTTGAGGACAAGGAAGGTAGACGTGGTTCAAATGAGCAGCGTGACAGGAAACCTGCTCCAACACACCTGATTCAAATCATCAGCTCGTCATCAAGCCTGATAACGAGCCATTCATTTGAATCAGGTGTGTTGGAGCAGAGAAACATCTCACACATGCAGGGCAGGGCGTCACTAGGACTGAGAAACAGTGGATTAGAGACATGTGATTTCAAAGAACTCTGTAATTCAATAAGTTTTAAAATTATGGTCTGGACTGCTCTGCCGACAGCCCATCATGTATTTGTCATAGTCATGTGTGAAGCCATGTCATAATCCCTGCCAGCTCAAACCTCTCTGTGTAGCTCAACATCATCAAGATGTGCCATTGGTTGCAAAGGTTGAGAGTTCATGTCACGACCCGGGAGATGCAGAATGAAAATCAGGCTGTGTGAATTAGAGACATGACTTCAGGGTTTCGTGATTATTTTGGTCCAGACAGTTCTGCTGATGGATCCTCCTGTATTTCTCTTTTGGCTTTATCTTCTTCTATCATCTTCCTCCTCAAAATGTCCGGTCCTGACTCACTGCTGCTCAGCAACCATAATTCTTCTTCCATTTGTAAACAAGTGGGAGCAAAAAAAACATGTCTTCAGTGATGTTACTTTTGCTTTCTGTGGGCATTATAAAAGCTGCACAAACACTTTTTTGCACTGTGACCGTCAGACACTTTTACCGTGCAGTGCAACAATAAAGACTCTAAAACATTACAAAGAAAGGGGATGCTACTAAAAAGATCCAAAGATGTACGTATTGGTCAACAAATTTCTGAACCAATTGGTACATCTTGAGCAAGAACTATCTGAACAGTCTGTGTATAAAACATAAGCAAAACTACAAAACACTCACAATCCTCTAAATGTGTTAAAGGGTCAGTTCACCCAGACTGTCCCTCCTTCAGATGTAGTCATGGAGATGTTTTGATCTCTGCTGTCACTCCAGTAAAATGGGGGGTGAATGGGATCAGTCTGAAGGGGTTTTAAGTGGAACTACTTTCTCCTGCAGGAGTAGTCAAACGTGTAGACAGTTTGTTCTGTATTTGGGTGAACCATCCCTTTAATAACAGAAAATGCTTTGAAATGTCTAATCTGTGTCTATATATACATCAAAAAACAAAAAAACATCTGTCTTGCAATGGAAAAAAGGGGGTTTGGAAAGTAAAAAAGTAAAGGATAGGAAAGATGAAGAGAAAACAAGGAGAAGAATGGAAACATGCAGAGGAGAGGAAACAAGGACAAGAAAAAGAAGGTGAGGGGAAACAAGAGGAAAGGAGAGGAAATAAGGTTAGGAGATGAAAGACGGAAAGGAAAGTAGTAGATGAAATAAAACAAGGGAAGGAGAGGAAACAAATACATGAAAGGGAAGGAGGTAGGAGAGGAGAGTAAGGACAGAACAAGGAAAGAAAACAATAGGAAGAGAGGAAACAGAAGGGAGGGAAGAGGAGAGAAGGAAGGAAACAGTGTAGAAAGGTGCAGAGAGGCCAAGAGTAGAGGAGACAAGGAGAGGAAATGAAGAGAAGACAGGAGACGGAGAAGTCCAGGATTACTTAAGAGACATCTGATTATCTCTCTCTCTCTCCACTCGTCTCCAATCTGTTCGTCTCTGTTAGTTTGTTTTGCTAACAAACCCTCATTTACGGCTCCGTCCCTCAGGACAGCAGCAGGCTCATGTTTGAATAATGACAGAGTGAATAAATATGGATAATAACCTCCAACACACCCAGCTGTGTGTGTGTGTGTGT
>JBBPCS010003491.1:0-12245 GCA_037974645.1 Hollardia meadi
GAGAAGTTAGAGCTCAGTTCTCTCACTGAACTAAAAGAACAGAAAGTGGGGGCATACGATATAAGAGGGGAAGAAAGGGAAACTGTAAAACTGTTCAATTGTTAAGATGTGTTTATATTCATTTATTGTAAAAAAAATTGTTGAGACAGTTTACAAAGAAAAAGGAAAACTCAAGCTGCTGGTATTTTATTTTTCCTAAAATTGATCACTTTATTTTAAGATGCACAATTTTTCAAATGCCATTTTATTTATTTTCTCTATTTTATTTTTAAATGCAGCCTTAACATAATGAGAGAAAAACATTATTATTATTATTATTATTATTATTATTATATGGATAGTTCAGTACACATGTATAGTTCAATGTTTAGTGACAATAAATATTTTTTGAATTGTACTTTGTTTAATTTAACAGTCAGTTGCAGATGTTGATACAACTATGAGGCTACTTCAATATAGATAGATAGATAGATAGAGATATATCTAGATCTATATATATATCACACTAATTCATAATGTTTGACACAATGTTTGACCTTCGCTTGAGGAAATTCTCTCACTGGACCTCTTGAAATTTTAGTTGAATACCCCTGTCCTAAAGGCTTTGTACCTGAAAGCTTTCAGTAATGTAGTACATAACATTCTAATATGTAAAAGCAGTAATGACTAAAGTGTAAGAATGGTGTTTAGAAGACACTAGCTGATGTATTGTCAGAGAAGCAGCAGCAAATTTTTCACCTTCCTTGTGTGGCCGGTAAAGAGTCTGAAGTCAAAAACGAAAGCTAAAGCCTTCTGGCAGAACAATGAATACTAGCCAATCACATTACAGTAGGGCGGGACTAGGCAAAACTGTCTTGAGGAAAAAAAACAAAACATGTTTCACAACCGCTCTCCAGAAACCTATGGGTGACATCACAGTGACTTCATCCATGTTTTTACAGCTTGTGTGTGTATCCATCAATACATGGATAGGTAGATGCATTACATAGGTGTCTTCCTCTTGGATACAAAATCTGGTTCCGGTTTCCTGTAATCGCTACTTTTGTGTTTTTCGCCTGGCTTTTGACTTTATTGGAATTATCGACTGTTGTTGCTGTTTACGGACTGTTACCTTTGCATTTTCTTATATACTATCGGGCGCTGACACAAGCATACCCTGACGCCTTGTTTTGGATTGTTTTTCGCAGCAAGAGACTGCACCTCTGCTATGCTAGCGTAGCCAACGCTAGGTTTGTTTTTAGCCTGGCTGGTAGTTATTAGCTACCATCTGAAACAGCCAGGACATTACCTGTCAGCATACTCACAGTTACAGGATGACAGCTTAAGGCGGCTTAAGCAGGACATTAAGGACAAGGATGAGCTCATCATGGGGTTTTCATCTGTTGCTGCTACCCAAGCTAAACATTTTGCCATAATGAGATCCTCCTGTTGCGGCAACACAGGCGGCAGTATCATCATAGCAACATTGAGTGCTCAGCCTCGGTTGCACACAATGATGTCACTGGAGGGGACCGGATCATCTCTTGGCTCTAGGCAATGATATGTTGGCCATCCTTGGAGCTAAACCCAAGTCCCAAGCCTGCCCAACTCCCTGCAAGTCAGAGTCATGGGTCCAGGTCAAAAGCAACAGGGGTTGTGCCAAGCGCTCCCTTCAACCGTTCTCATCTGAAATGCTTCAGCTGAGTAATAGATTCCAAGTATTGGAAAATGGGGATGCATTACACTCTCCAGTGAGACCTCAGCTGGGTGATCATCCATCTTCTGCCCAGACCTCTGTTCCTGAGCTGGTTGGGGGCTCCTCTGCTGCAGAGGACTGGGTTCGGATAAGAATTCTATTGCCCGGGTCCTGTCGGTCTCGGGTTGGGTATCCACACTCTACTGCGTGCTCTCTTTCTTTCTAACAATCTCTTTAAAAACGTATATTTTAAATCCATCCAAACTAGGCAATAACCGTCTTGAGTTGGCTAACTTCAAGGGAAAGACAGGATCAGGCACAAATTAAGCCCTGGCATACAGTATGAGTGTTTTCTTTAATTAGAGACGCTTGCTCTCCGTAATTGTAAACATTTCCATGCGTGCCGCAGTAAAGTCACAGCAGCAAATATTGCAGCACATTTAAGCAGTAAATCTAAAAATTGCAGGTATAAACTTGACAGGACAGAAAGAACTCTCCAGAGGAAACAGAATTCAACTTTTAGTTTCTGAAATAAATATTTTTAGAGCTCTGAATGAACTCAGTGTTGATCAAAGGACAGCTACAGTGACCCGCACAATGGTGCATACAAATACAAATGTCTAAACCTAAGCCTGCCCCCGCATTGTCCGCTTCTTCCCACAGTTCCCAGGTAAGTGTGATCCCCAGTGAGTGAGACAAGTGTGAAGAGTGTAGCAACGGTCACGGAGAACTGGCCATGAAAAGTGTATTATTCCTGGCTGCAGTACTTCATCCAGAACATTGCACAGCCTTCCAAAGGAGAAAAATGTTGCAGAGAGATGGATGGATTTTAATCTTGGATATTTGCTTCGACTGCTTTGGCTGCAGTGTGTAGGCTACTGGCGGGGTGAGTGAGTGGGCAAGTGAGAGAGCAGCGGTGTTTATCTGTTCTTAGCCAATCAGACTGTTTGCTCATAAAAAGTAGGCGGTTACTTCCCATTTAGCAGTCAAATCCGACCGTGTTTGGCAGGAACAGACGGAGCACGAAATGGCAGAAAATCTAATCTATATACTTTTTCTTAACACAATTACATAAATGTTTAATAGACACACATAAATGGTACAGTTATGTGTAAGTGTTAAGATATGGGCCCTTTAATGGTCAGGCGCCATCATATCTTAAAGAGCTCATAGTACCCTATTACCATTACTTATGGTCCCTAGAGTCTCCAAAAGTAGAATGGGAACCAGAGCCTTCAGTTATCAAGCTCCTCTCCTGTGGAACCATCTTCCCGTCTCGGGTCGGGGGACATCTTCTCTACATTTAAGAGTAGGCTTAAAACTTTCCTTTTTGATAAAGCTTATAGTTAGGGCTGGCTCAGGCTGGGCCCTGGGTATGCCCCAATAAGCTTATACTGTCGAGGGACCCTCTCTAGTGTTTTTAGTGTTTTTGTGGATGAGATGGTGACAAACATGTAATATGATGCTGGAGAGGTATGCACGAAGAGAAGAGGTGGGTAGAAGGACTAAAAGAAAGGTAAAGATGAAGAGAGGGGGGCACACAAAGTAGACAAAACAGAAAAATTTAGACAAGGCTAGAGGGAGTTGGACAGAGGTGAAGAGAAAACAGCGGATGTAGAAAGATTGAAAAAAAACCAACATACATAGATGAAGAAATGGATAAAGAGGTTTAGAAAAGTAAAGATACAGTGGAACAAACTAAAGAGATGTATCAAGAAGAAGGGGAAAAAAGGGAAACAGAGGCCAAGAGAAAGATTGCAACAGGACAAGCATGACAAGGATAGAAAGAAAAGTTAACTCACGCCAAATGGCCAAAACGGTGAACTTCTGTGCTCACACTGGATCAAGCGACCATGTATTAGGGCTGTGCGATATACCGATATCTATCGTTTGACGATTGACCAGAAAACGTTGATACAGTACATTATTTTCTATCCTTTATTTGTTCTTCCCCGAATTACACTATTCATGCAATATTGTGGCAAGCAGCACAGAGGGAAGGACAGGAAGCAGCTCTCAACATTTTAATGACATTCAAGACAAAATTAGACAAATGCAGTGACTGTGATACGGCCTCTCCGTTGTTTTGAAAAAGTCCACCTGGTTTCGATCGGCTACATGATTATCAACAAGCCTCCTCCACATACGGCTCACCTGCTGCTGTGAAAACACTCAAATCGCAGATGAAAATATCCAAAACGTGAGTTGTGTTTTTTGGGCGACTATAAAACATTCTGCTTATAAAGAACATCAACAGAGCAGACACTCGGAGAGAGAAACAGAAAGAGGAGGGGTGGGGCAAGCCAGTGTGTGCGCAGTCACAGACCAGGGGTGTGTGTGTGTGGGGTGCTATATACTGTCATTTGGGGGAAACAGACTCAAACACCGTTAACCTTGTTTACCACCTCAAATCATGGCAAACAGTACGGAGAGAGTCTATGAATGAGAGCCGTGTGTGTTTATTTACCTTTAGATATTTTGATATTTTATTACATGCTTAATTGAACATTTGCACAAAGGCTCAAAGGATGAAGTATATGGAAAATGCAAATCTAAATAAAATAAATAATAAAATAGTATGAGTAAGTACATTTTATTTGTTGAGTATATAATCAAAATGTCACAAAAAATATGCCTTTCCACGTTGTTATTTTCTATAACTTATTTATTAATTGAATTTACAGAAAGTGTCCTATATCATGATATGTATCATTATCTGGATATGAATTGACCTGTGTTGGGATATGACATTTTGGTCATATAGCACAGCCCTACCACGCATTAGTGCACAAACTGAACGTAAACATCCAACAGTTTTGTCCACTGATGATTCCAATAAAGTTTATCAAATGACCAAACTGACGTCAAATAGCAACCAGTCAGGAGTTCAAATCAAGCTTAATCCATACAAATTCTGACCAGTAAAGCTAAAGTGACTTGACACCACACTGCTGAACTGCACACAGTTCACTCCTAAGTATAGATCACAGTGAGTAATGACAAATGAAGAACACCTTTAACTAGTCAACAGCCATGTTTCACTTTGGCTTTTTAGTCAAGTTACTTATAGAGCATTAATGCATATTAGCTACAGCTGATATAAACTGCCCCCATTTGTCATTTAAAGTGAAAATGATGGTCACCAACCCGGAACTGGATCCAAAACAGAACTGGTTACCAGAAATGAGATGAGAAGGGACATCAAGTCCAGGCAAGATGAGGAAGAAGATAATGAAAATGGAAGGAAGGAATGAAAATGTAGAAAGATACAGGAAAAGAACAGGGAACAGAAAAAGACAAAAAAAAAACTGCAAAATAGAGCATAAAACAAGGCAGTGAAAAAGTAGAGAGAAGAAAAGAGAGAAAGAGTCTGAAATGTGGAGAAAGGAGGAGAATTAGAGCACGACAGAGGTGGAGAACCGTAGTGTTTCCCCCCCATGTTGAGTCACTGATCTACATTCAATCTACACTATGTGAATTATTGATTGGCCTTTAGCCAATGTGTGTGTGTGTGTCTGTGAGGGTGAGTGCGTGTGCATGTGTTGGTGCTGAGACGCTTTTGCTGAAAAATACAATGGTGGCGTTGTCTTTTTTCAGTCTATTGATGGAGAGTTAGGGAGAGGTAGAATAGGGAGAATGGGACAGATTGACACACACAGGCATGTGTACACCCCATACACACAGTCATTCCTGCACACACACACACACACACACACACACACACACACAGGCTTGCGTGTGTCCATAAACACACACACAAACATGCATACCCTGTATTCATCCAGCAGCAAGTACATTTACATTTTTCCGTTCACAGCATGCATGTGCACCTAAATGCACTTAAATGCACACACACACACAGACACACACACACACAATTATTACTCGGTAGAAGCTAACCTTTGAGGCAGGATTCATATATGAATACCAACTAGGAGAGGGGCTTAACACAAAAAGGAGCCTCTCAAAACCAACAATCCCGTTTTACCCCCATTTTTTTCTCAGGCCAGATGAAGCTCCTTCTGGACTCACCTATTTCCAAATCGTGGGTGGTTCTCAGACTGTTTTCCGAATGTTTGGATTCAGCATTTCTCCACTGTACCTGCGCAACATCTAAACTGGCACATCAGAAAATAGATGTTATTAGCAGGCATTGTTTCTGCATGTGGGTGGGTTTCTATATTTGTAGACTGTCTCATCTCCTGCATGCTTGTCTGTCTCAGGTATCCAAAAAAATGTCTTAGTCATCTTCTTCTTAGTCAGTGTGCATTATTCATTTTATATCTTAGACTCAAGCCTGCGTGAGGCAGTCAGGAATTGATGTACAGCTATTGGTCTGGGTGAACCAGCACTTTGTCCTGCCTTGCTCATAAGTACCTTGGTGGACTATGGAACATGCAAAAGCTTCTCACTGGATGAACTTTGAATTTTATTTATATCCTGGATGGTCTGTGGTGCAGAGAGATAAGGAGGATGAAAGTAAAAAGAGTATTATGAAATAAAGGGAAAAGTACAATTCAAGTGGTGATTTTGAATCCATAAAGTGCTCTTCACCTTCTGTGTCAGTAGCTAGGTTACAGCTTGTTGTAATGAAACAATTTGGAAAATTTTCTTTTACCAAAACCCACAGTGTAAAATGTATTTATGTTGCCTATTAGTCTCTCTTAGCCGGACCTGTCTCCACAGGACTGTGTCAGCACTGGAGAGCGGTCTGACTGCATTCTGGTAACACTCTGGCTTGTTTGTGTTTCTTTAAACCAATCACAATCGTTTTGGGCTGCGCTAAGCCCACGATGAATAAACAGTGGTCCAGCAAAAGTGTCAGGAAAAACTTGTTTTGCACATGGGGAGTCGAGCCCTGCCATCAAAATGGCTAAATCCCTGCAAAAGAAAAGGTAGCAGCTGCTAGCCTTCAAACTGTTGGCGACCAGGTTAGGATTAGATTGACTTAAAATTTTCAGTGTGTAGTTTGCCAGCTCTGAGGTTGTTGTTGTTGTTGTTGTTTCCTGAAGTGACAGGATTTAGAAAATGCTAACACTCCACCTTATTAATTCCTTATGTGAATTGTGGGCGCGACTTCAGCGTGTCCTGTCACTGAGCCAGAACTGGCGTTTTCCATGACAATATGCTGTTTCCTAATCCTCTTTCTTAGAAAGTCAAACATGAAAGTAAAACATGTGGGAACACCCCCTAGCTGTTACACCTCAAACTAGATATTGTGAGTATACCTCTGCCATCTGCTATTGAGGGATGGGAGGATGACCTGAGTAAGTGGCCTCAGATAATGTACACTAGCATATTTAGCGACTTCATTGACTCCGTTGCTATAGACAGTGAAGCGATGAACAATCTGAAAAGCTCTGATGCGTATCAGTATTTCCACAGTAACAAGGTTGGTCGCGTTTTGTTGAAGGAGGTGGGACACAACCTTCTCTACCTTAAAGCAGACATAGAGCCTAGTTAGAACCTTAAAGTCCAACATCACTGGACCTGGGTTTTAGTTTCAACGTCAGGTGAAATACAAACGGCTGGATCCTCATGATGCAGGGCAAGGCGATCTTGCAGCCATGCAACTACGATACTGTGGAAAGTAAAATGTTCTGATAGTTTTATTAACTTTTTTCAATGCATTTTGTAATAAGTTAGACGTAGGCCAACCACACATTTGGATGTGGGTTTTCTTGCGATTACTTTTGATCAACAAAATGAAATGAGCACACATATGACGTTTTGGGTGGTCTCATCAAGTTTAGATTTTTCAGCCAGATTCTTTTGGATTCCTCATCTGTAGGTGGGTGATAGAACCTGTGCTGTTGGTCACAGGAACAATCTCTTTTTGTTTTGGGTGTGTTCAAAACACTGTTGTTGAAGCCACAAATGTAGCTTAGTTTGGCTGTTATTATAACAAAAAAAACAGTGCAACAAGTACCAGAGCTCTGCAAGGACATTTTAGAAAATAACTGTTCAGTTAAAAATCTGTTGCTAAATTGAAGGTGAATTATTTTAGAAAGGACCGCTGTTGTCTGCCAGCCACCATGGTTAGCCACTGAGACTAAATTGCCTACTTCCAACAACGTAATCGTTTCTACCGTACTGCCCCCAAGAATAAGGTGGATACCCACAGTCTACATCTGGTAAGTCAGACTACCTACAGATGGATGTTTGGTCTTCTGCTGTTAAACCTCTGGTGGTCATTAGAACAATGACTGTTATCTTAAAGAAGAAAAAGAGTTTGTTTGCTACTCGGATATAATCTGGATGTGTATAAATGCAATCTTACTGTTGTTCAAATGTTTCAGGAAACACCCCTTTAACTACACCAACATGTTTTCTGGTGAGGTATAATCCACTCAATTCTACAACCTTATCTTTATGGCTGCAACATTTAATTAATTATTAGTTGATTGAGCGCAAAAATTAATTTTTCCAGTTCTAGCCTCTCACTCATGAAAATTTGTCTGATGGCATTTTAATTTGATATCTTTTGGTTTTGTTGTGAAAAAAGGTGGAATGTGATGGGATTTTTTTTCTAATTTCTAGCATCTTTCACACCAAGCAATTAATTAATGGATCAAAAAACTCAATTGCAGATTATTAGATAATGAACTAGGCATCAGTTGTAGCCCTGATAATGGTAGTTCCAGAATTTGTGCACATTTTTTACAAAGCAAAGTGAAACTACAGATACATTTTTAAACCCAACAGTCTAGGATTTGAACCAGCAACCTTTTACAGTTACAATGCTGACGGGATGTGAAAAATTGGTGAGGATGAATTTCTGGTTCAGGGAGGAAAACGAGGGCTGTCCTCCCCTCTGTCCCCACCGGTCTGCTTCTAATAGTTATTTTTGCCAAAGTAATGAGTGGTGGCATCAGGAAATGGTCACCTTAATGATCGTAATTATTGTAATTGAGCTGCAAAAGAAGATTATTCAAGGTTTCAGATAGATGAGGATAGGAGTGGTGTGTGTTTGTCATCTGAGCGGTGTGTAGGGTTTAGTGAGAACAGGAGGAGACGATGTGAAGGTCAAGAGCATTAACAAAAAATAAGAATTATCGATGCTCTCTGCTGCTCATCTTCCTCTCATTTATCTCCTCTTTTCCTCCCCAGCTCTTCCTGACTGAGCCAAGTGCAGGCATCTGAATGTGTGTGTGTCTAGTGCAGCTGTCTACTACAACTTGTGTGTTTGTTCCAACTTGTGTGTCTGACAGTTTGATGAGCGAGTGTAAATTTAGAAGCTAATTTAAAGCCTGGTTTTGTTTTGCAATAGAGTATCTGTCTGTCTGTCTATCTGTCTGTCTGTCTGCTTACTTATTTTCGGCAGGGTCAATATTGCCACACAGTTACAGGAGATTTACAGGATCGCTTTGCGTCATCACAACAATGAGGTGAGCAATATCCGCCACATTTTAGCCAGTCTTATCGGCTGTGTTAAGTTTGGTGGAGTGTTCAAGTTAGCATTGCGAGGCAAAGATGAAAGTGAGGGCTCCAGCAACCCTGGGATTTTTCATGGACATTTGGTGATTTTCTGCTACATCTATCTGGACCTATCATACTCGTATGTCTGTCAGTCAGTCATTTATTTATCGTGACAGGTCTGCATCACAGTCCTGGCCCATGCCCAAGAAAGGTTCTCTTTCACCTACCTCCTCATGAGTGCCACGCTGCTTCAAAGAGAGATGTTTGAACAGCACTGCCAATACATTCCCTGTTGAGGCTCTGAACGCAACCATCAGAGCATACCCCATGCTGAATAAGGCAAAGAAAATCCTGAATTCAAGGGCTGCAGTGGTGCACTAGCGCTGTAGGTTCTACAGAAGTACAACCTCCAGAAGACTTTTTCTGAGACTGTGGCTCTGTTGAACATCTTCATAACTCCATGACAACAGTTGAAGCTGAGAGGTGTTTTTCAACCTTAAAGAGAATCAAGACATTCCTACGAAATGCAATGCGATAGGAACATCTGAATGCACTGGCCATGATCCCCATGGAGAGAAAAATTTCAGTATAAGTGAGTAATGTAATCAAAATAGTAAGTCATGTCATGGCATTTATTGGAAGAAGTATTCTGATCTAAAAGTCCTGTGTTCAAAGCTTTACTTAAGTATAAGTATGTAAGTATTATCAGTAAAATGTACTTAAAATTTTATTAGTGATAGTGCAGTAAAATGTTCCCTTTGAGTGGCTTACTTTTATATAAGATGTTTTTGGATTCATGCTGCATTAATGTGTTTCTTTTTCATGCTGTAGATGTTGAAGTTCATTTAAACTACTTTATACTATATTGTTGGCTAGTTGAATCTACAGCAATGCATCATATTCTATAAGATTATCATATGTTTCTAGTGTGGCTGTCCTGTGAAAACGACGTATCTCAGAAAAACAGCCTTGTCTTCAGCTTTGTGATGATGCATTTTCCAGATAATGTAAGAGGGTTTTTAAATAGTTTATTTAACTTCAGAAAGAGGAGAATTTTCTCAACACATAAAGGAACACTTCATCCTTCTTCAACACATGTGGAAATACATGTTTTTCACTGGACAGGAAAATGATGAAAAATTGTAATCTGAAAAGTAACTAAAGCTGTCAGACAAATGTAGTGGAGTAAAAAGTACAATATTTGTCTCAGATCTGATGGAGTAGAGTATAAGTATTAAGTTGTACAAAACAGAAATACTCAAAGTACAAGTACCTTTTTGTTTGTACTTAAAAACAGTCCTTAGTAATTAGTTACAGTACTGTAATTAGTTACATTCCCACCACTGTACTTATATCTCCCCAATAGTTGTGTTCAAAAGGCTCAGACATTTTGTAAATATTTATTCATTGCACATTATCAGCCTCCGTAACACTGCTCTTTACTCTGCTCTGAAAAGTACTTGCCATTACATCCAAAGGTGTCTGTATTTGAACTGATAAATGGCAACCCATCTGTTGATGACCACTGGCATTTTCAATTGTTGTACAGCCAAACTCATTAGTCAAGACATTTACATTTAACTCAAGGATGTAACGGTCCACAAATGCTGTACAGCATATACTGTAGCCTATGGAACAACCCTTATGTTATGTATGTTGCCATCTAGTGGTTACTATGATGTGCACTGTAATTTTAGCGAATAGTAGGCTATGGTTGTTTTCATTTCTTTGTTATATTGGAACACAGCTACACAATAAATTTTCTTGATTTGCTGCACTTAAAATAAAAGGTTATCAGATGATTACTGAATCTAATTATTCAGTTTTATTAAGTGAATACCTTAATCAATTTTATTTGATTAATGGTAAAGCAGGTCTTCCCATTTAAAGATATTTGTGAGGGCAAATTGATAGATGATAATTTCTGTTGATGATCACATTGGATTAAGTCATTGTAGAGCCAAAATTATTTTATCCAAGACATTTACAATAAATGCCCTGAATTAGCTGACCACAAATACTGTACAGTATGTCAGTATGGTCATCTTCCCCATCATTGCAACAATTCCCTTCCCTAAGATACTTGGCAGAAGCCGCCACTGTTTTTTAGTTGTTTTTTTTACAGTACAGTGAAAACGCTACACTTGAGCTAACCAAAGAAAATGGCAATTAAATTATGTATGTATGGTATGGTCTAGACCTACTCTATATGTAAAGTGTTGTGAGATAACTTTTGTCGTGAATTGGCGCTATATAAATAAACTTGACTTGAATGTAATTGAAAAGTGTCATTGTTTTCTTCTAAGATATACATTTAAAAATTGTGCTTTTATGTAGGGCTAACCCGAATGCATCAAGTCTATGACTGTTGCCATGGCAATCTATTTCCAAATCAATATTTGAATGCCTTTGCGTAGGCTGCACCAAAAAAGAGGCAAAATACTGATAAAAAGTGAGAAATGAAGATCCTCATTGCCATTTGATTAGTCTCTAAACTCTCTAAACCTGCCTACACAAAAAACAGGCACATGCAGGTGATAAAATCGCACAGAAGAGTATCCAAAAGCATTTCTACTTTGTTTGAAGGTTCTGACAGCCCTACTTTTAGGATACTAGTTAGAGTTTTAACATGACTTTTAGAGGCAGCCTGATGTCTTACTGCACAAGTAGTGAAACTAAGAAAAAGCCCCTTGTCTCATTAACCTTTAATCTTGAGAAGATGGGGAAAAAGTTTTACCCTTCTGGATGGAGCAGCTGTTTGGTCAGCGCTGTGCAAACTGAAGAGAGTGCCAGCTGAGTGTCCAGGTGAGCTGACTGGGACACTGCAGCATCAGCAGTCTGCCAGTCAGCCTGACAATCAGTCTGCCGCGTTAGTGTGTCACTTGGCCAAACCAAGGGATTGGTTCTGTCACTCTGAGTGGGTGGGCAAAGATGCTGAGGTGGATGAGTAGATAACTGAGAGGAGGAGGGACACTTTAATTGGGTAAAGGGTAGTAAGGGGTTTTAGGGTGGATTTTATGGTGTTTGGGTGAGCCAATATATCAAATCAAATTTTATTTATATAGCGCCAATTTACAACAAAGTTATCTCATGACACTTAACATGTAGAGTAGGTCTAAACCACACTCTTTATTATTAGTTATTAATTATT
>JBBPCS010003492.1:0-12244 GCA_037974645.1 Hollardia meadi
TAGTTATTTGATGCTATAAAAAGGGGCTGAAACGTCATGATTGACAGCTGAGCCCTGCTCCTGATTGGGCGGGTGGGTATATGGGCGGGAACTCGATACTGCGCCGTCCAGTCACTACTGCACAGAATCTGGCTCGAAATGACAGCGCTTGTATCCCGGACATTTTGCCTTAATTTTTGTACAGTTTGAGGAAGTGGAGACGTGTCGTCCGTCTTTATTTATGTCAATGATTGAATGAAGTAGCATCTTAGCTAATTAAGTTTTATGCTAATATCCTGTGGAACAGTGCAGTCTGTCTGCACCGAAAAAGTTCATATTTGTCCACGTACTCGAGACAAATTCCGGACCAAGAAGAGTTTTGCAAACACATCGTAGATCACAGAGGTTCCCATACGAATGAATGGACTTCCAGTTGACTTGCATACATACAAAGAGCCATGTGAAAATCAGGTGTAAAAGCTTGTGCCGACTTTTGTGCTTATACTCATCCAATATTTTTCAAGTTATTTAACCGAAACTGTAAACCTCATGGTGGCTGTAGGGGAAAAGTCAGGGTCATCAGAGTCAGTAGGATTCATCCTCTGGGGACCTTGAACATCTGTACAGGAGTACTGGACTGGATTTACATTCATCAGGTGGACACTAACACCACTCTAATAGGATGTAGCTGTTGGATGTGGAAGTAGAAGTAGTAATAAAATATTGTTATAAGCTAATTGGGCCTTTGTTTACACATCAACAGCAAATATGACCCTGAATTTAGCCATATTTCTGTCATGAATGGCAGGTCATACTTCCCCTCAGTGGATTGATAAATTGGCACACACACTCCTGGACCCTCCGTCTTGTTGTGTATTCAGAGCATGTCGAAGTGAAATAACTCAGACAAATGTAAAATGTCACTGTACAGCTTTAATCTACGAAATGACCCTAACAAATGTCAGCATCAGCTAACCTTCACACTGAGGGGAAAACTGCCATCTGATCAATTACATCTGCCGACCCGCTGACCTTTCCCATCATTTGTTTAAAGGAAAATGCAATATGATTAGCCCTAATTGCTCCAATTTAGCCAGCTGTCGCTAACTAGAACATCCTCTTCATTTCCTTTGCGCCGCAACTTGAAGCAACAGGTGTAGTTTCATTCACAAGCAATGACCTTTGATGACGTAATGAGGCAGGTGATTGGTTAAACATCAAGGTCAATCAACCAGCTGATCACCAGCAGATCCAACTAAATACTGAATCTACAGATTCTTTTAAATTTGTGTTTTAAATTTGAGTCCTACTACGAAGTATTTCGGATTTTTGGCATTACAGAAACATGTTTTCCTAACTGCGTTTAAGAAAACAAACGTATCTTATGATATGAATTTAGCGATTACAGAACTGTCCTATCTCAAGAATTTCTTAAATTAGGAATCCTGAGTTACGAGGGCGTAGAACCTGTCCAAGATGGCCATAACAATGATGATGGGGAACAATGAACACTGAAATATTATGATTAAAAGGCTACTCCAAACTTAACTGTTGAAGAAGCTAACAATTGTTGGAGAAGCTAAGTTTGATGTTAGCCTGTCAAAGAAGCTAACATCGAGCCTGTTGGAGCAGCTAAAAGGCCTTTCAGACACAATGCGACAACAGCACCACTGCGCTCTGAAACCCATTATTTCCAAACGCTTACGTAGCGACACTTTTTTTTTTTAACCCAGCTTTAAAACAGCTCAAATCGCGTTGTGTCTGAAAGCCCCTTAACACTGATGTTGGAGAAGCTAACACTAATGTTAGCCTATTGGAAAAGCTAACACCGATGTTTACCTGTTGGAGAAGCTCACATCGAGCCTGTTGGAGCAGTTCCGACATTGGCCTGTTAGAGAAGCTAATACCGTTAGTCTGTAGGAGAAGCTAACACTGTTAGCCTGTTAGAGAAGCTAACACTAATAGCCTGTTGGAAAAGCTAACACCAAGAAGTTGGAGAAGCTAATATTTATGTTAGACAAGAAGCTAACAAACATATCAATGTTAGCCTGTTTTAGAAGGTAACATCGATGTTAGCCTGTTGGAGAAGCTAACACTGACATTACTGTGGTTGGCTTTAAATTTCTGGACCATGTATTAATGAGTATATAGCCTATTCTCTCCTCCATCAACACGATCAATACCTCACTGAAGCTTTAATTTGAATGCCCATCTTTTCTTGTCCATTACAGCGAGCTAGCTAGCCAGTGAGTCTTTACACAGGGACGACAGGACGAGTGCCGATTGAATCGAGTTTACAGTTCTAGTGAGGATTTCTTTAAGATAAGGTCCATGGTTGAATCTCATTGGCCACTTTCTCCCTTCATTTCTTGTCTCCTCTGACTGTGTTGTCTGCTTCAGGAACAGATGAAGCTCGCTGAAATACACAGGAGAACCCGTCATGTTGAAATTGGTTGAAAGACAACAAATTTACCCTTGTTTGTCCGTGTGTCACACACAATATCTCAAAGCCACTGAATGGATTAACACATTCATTTTTCTTCGTTCTGGCTCCCCGTCTCCAGATGCTGACACTTTCCTTTAGAGATGTTGAATTGGAAACAGGTTGAAATAATTCCCCTCCACGAGAGTTTTGGAGGCTCTGTATTGGACAAAGTGACATGTTGAGATGAAGGAATATGATCCAGTAAAAAATGCATTTCTTGCAGTGTCCCAGAGATCCGATTCTGACAAATTCATAGAATACATCTCATTTTAGCTGCTTTCCAGCATCTAAAATGACTCTGATTGGCCCAGTGGGGACACCAGCTACAAGCTCAAAACAAGAAGTCACATTTGTCAGTGATTGGCCCAGACGGGGGAGGGGGGGTGTTTACTGCTGCCTGGTTTTTTACTCCCAACTCCTTTCATCAGCAGCTCATCCAGCTTTGCCCAAGTATCTCCAAAGTGGAAATAATTTATGTGTTGTGGCATTAAATGTGCATGCACGCTCACAAAGTCTGTCAGCATGATGGCGGCATGCTGATGGATGGAACTGTATTTACTGGAGGCGAGGCGAGGGGAGGGGGGATTCTTTGTAAATAAAGACACTTCATAGCTGCATTTCTATCTCATTAAGGCAAGGTCATTTTCTTTCGGCAAATGTGTGAGATGGTAAAGAGAAGAAATGCTTCTTAAGCTGAAAAAAGAGTGTGAACTGAGAAACCAAAAGGACGTTGTGAGTGAAAAAAAAGTCAAGAAGACAGATGGAAGGAAAAAGCAATGATGGATAGATCAAGGGAAGGAAGTGAGGAAGAGGGAATACATGCAAGAAGCAAATAGTGAACGCATGACAAGGGACCAAAGTAGGCCATAGGGAAATAGAGAACGGGAGCAAATAAAAGAATAAAAGTCGATCTGATACCCTTGGTAATTCAAATTTGGTAATTCTGGACCCACATTGGAGGGCGTTTGATCCACTTCCTGGTGGTGGTATAATTGGATGCTGGGTTGAAAAGATTATCTTCCCAAATGATCCTGCTGTGAGGCAATTACAGACATAATCTTAATACTGGATCTCCTCGAAATCCTTCCAAATCCTAATCAATGATCGATATAGTGGTGTCGCGATAACATCGGTATTGATGATTATGATATTTAAGAAATTAAATATTAATATCATGTTAACTTTGTAAATAATCAAGCGCCTCTTAAATAAGTTGTTTCTTTGTTTTGTAAAACAGAAAAAATAAGACACAGTAACTAGCTAGCTAGCTAGCTACTAGCTTGTGGCTAATACTGCGGTGAAGATGACAGACAAGAGCAAGAGTCTTTACCCGCAACCACAAAAAGTAGGCTCACCAGTGTGGGAGTTTTTTTGGATTGCGTGTTGGTAGACACCTCAGAGCATTTTATGAAAGACATTTCCTGCAGACTATCAGATATCACTGCAATATTGTTATCGTGAATTCTATTGGCCACGATGATGGTGTAGTTGAAATCTGATATCTGACAGTTCGATAGTTAAGACTAGAATCCTGTAGTGTGAAAGGAACAGGGATGAAATTTTGAGCAAAAATCCCAAATAGCCAATGAGAGCGAGCTGACCGTTAAAACGGTAACCATCCAAACAATGTTCAATAAAACATTGTTTTATCTTCAGACAAACTAATGTAGCAGCAACAAATATTACTTTTTAACTCTGAGACCAATGTTTATTGTCCAAAAGTAATTCTATCTTGTATTTAAAATGCTACAGAAACATCGGAGCCACTAAATTACCAAGGAGCTTTATGATTAATACTGTACTTCATGAATGTTGGCAGGCTGGCTATCAGGAAGCTAGCTAGAGTTTCCGAGATGGCCGAGCCTCAGCTAAAGAGTCCTTAACATCCCCCAAAAAGTCTCATTTTCAAGTGTCCATTGTTAAGTATCAGTGACACAATAATAGTTAAAGTTTTGGCCCCTGGTTGATGTGAAATGCATGTTGGGTTATTTGAACCGTACTATATGTGAATTTGACAGCACTTGGGGCATGACTGATAACGTCTTCAGGCATTTCTCAATCTGCCTTCTTGTCTGTTCTTACGAGACAGAAGGTAATAAACGAACGGAGGAAAGACAGGAAAAAGACAAAAAGATGAAGATAAAGATGGAAAAAAATGGGAATGAAGAAAGAAATGTAAAAAGGGAAAGCAATGAAGGGTATAAATAAAGGAATGAAGAGGAGGAAATAAAAGCAAATAAAAAAATCAAGATGGAGTTGTGTATGGCATACTTGCTGGGCTTGAACTCTGTGACTCGATATGATAAATCACCCAGGATTCATTGGGACGTCAACAAAGTGTCCCAGAGCCTCAGTGCTGCGGCTGCTGCATTAACAGGAGATGGATGGAGATGTACAAAGTCGTGGCGTACACAGTCTCATGCTCTTTGCTCTTCATCCAGCCATCCATCATGATTCTAAACTCATACGCTGCTCAACGCATGTACACGCATCCATCAGGGACGCACTCAGGAAGACTAAAAGCAGGAAATCAGTTATCTTCCATATCAAACAAATGAGAGCTGTGCCTCAGAAAAAGAAAAATGAATAAATAAATGAATATTTAAAGTCCCCTCTGGCTTTCTACTACATCTACTGATAAATATCATTTTCACAACATCTTGACAAGGACATAAAGTTTTCTTTAAAAGGGCTGCATGCTCAATTACCAGTAAGTAAACAATTACTGTAGCTAACAGCTATAGCTAACTTTTTGTAGAGTCACAGGGTGGCTAAAGGGCTGCATGCTCGATATCAAAATAGGCTAACTGTAGCTAACGGCTATAGCTAACTTTTTGTAGAGTCACAGGGTAGCTAAAGGGCTGTATGCTCGATATCAAAATAGACTAACTGTAGCTAACAGCTATAGCTAACTTTTTGTAGAGTCACAGGGCAGCTAAAGGGCTGTATGATCAATATCAAAATAGGCTAACTGTAGCTAACAGCTAAAGCTAACTTTTTGTAGAGTCACAGGGCAGCTAAAGGGCTGCATGCTCGATATCAAAATAGGCTAACTGTGGCTAACAGCTATAGCTAACGTTTTGTAGAGGGTGGCTACCATTGAGGCTAACAAGGTACTAGCCATGAGTCACAGGGAGGTTAAAGGGCTGCATGGTCGATATCAAAGTTAATAGGCTAACTGTAGCTGACGGCTATAGCTAACGTTTTGTAGAGTCACAGGGCGGCTAAAGGGCTGTATGCTCGATATCAAAATAGACTAACTGTAGCTAACAGCTATAGCTAACTTTTTGTAGAGTCACAGGGCAGCTAAAGGGCTGTATGATCAATATCAAAATAGGCTAACTGTAGCTAACAGCTAAAGCTAACTTTTTGTAGAGTCACAGGGCAGCTAAAGGGCTGCATGCTCGATATCAAAATAGGCTAACTGTGGCTAACAGCTATAGCTAACGTTTTGTAGAGGGTGGCTACCATTGAGGCTAACAAGGTACTAGCCATGAGTCACAGGGAGGTTAAAGGGCTGCATGGTCGATATCAAAGTTAACAATAGGCTAACAGTAGCTAACAGATATCTCTACTCTCTCTACTAACGTTTAAGGGTGGCATGAAGTATGTGCTTGTGCTCGCTGTTTTGTCTTACAGGGTTTTTTTTCATTTTCTTACATTCCAGTATTTATTTGTTTTACATTTACTCTTTTAGCAAAAGTGGCTTTATAGCCTAAGTATTTGCCTCTTTAATTTTTTTAAAAGAAATTGTCCAACCAATAACAATACAACAGAGAAGGACCAAACGAATACAATATAAAGCGTCCTTAATTTTTCTTTAAGTCCCCCAAAGAAACTGTTCCTCCAAAAAGTAGACTACATACAGAAGAAAATATGGTGAATATTTAAAAAATTACTCACCAACAGTTGATTCAAACTAAAGTCCCGCCTCCCACTGGGCAAATAACCAATTATATTTGAGGACAAAGGGGTAGCCAATCAGATTTAAGGGGTGGCCAGGCTCCCCCTCCTGGACACGCCCCTGACAATCTTTTTCAATCATGGATTATTCCAACCTTGCTTGGTTAGATGGATGGTTCTAAATACTACAATACCCATGAGCCTTTATGTCGTACATTTAACTTTTCTTTTTTAACAAAGAAGCAGACAGTTTGAAACACAGCAGTTCATCTTTTGTTCTGATGATTCAGCCAGAAGAGTTTCATGTCCAGTCAAGCCTCGAAGTGCTCCGGTTGTTAGTCACATACTGAACTTCACTCCTGCAAAGTCCTGCAAGTTCTGCATCCCCAGTATTGTAATGAAATCAGCCTGGGCCCGAGTGTGTGTGTGTGTGTGTGTGTGTTTGAGAAGTCAAGCTGCGCAGTTTGAAATGTCAAGGCTCGATTGATTTCTTCTCCGTCTGATTAATTCATGTTATGCTCTAATGTTCTGCATAGAAAATTGTTGAATGGCATTCAGCGAGATTAAAACCACAAACAGCGCTTTTCATAATTTGACAGGTGATTGGCGGGAGGCAGACTCCTGGATGATTGCATCATTAGGGAATCTTTTTTTTTCCCAAAGGGGAATTAAGCACACCATCAGGTTTTTTTATTTTTTATTTTTTAACATCCATGTGGCCTCGCTCGTGCGCCGCTGCTCTGCCTGTCAGCTCGCTTAATAACTCTCTCACTCTATTTGAACACATGAACGTGGAATGTGAATACACGCTGTCTGTTGTCGAGAGTGTTTTAAGTCATCCGTCTCAAAGACTTCCATTTCAATAAATGTGTCAATCTGCAGCCACTGAGCCTCAATAAATGATTTTAAAAACACAAATATCCAAACAAATATCTCTACTGCTGCTTGATGGATTGACATGAAATTTGAACCTGACATTGGTGGTCCCCAGAGGACGAATCCTACTCTCTTTAGTGATTAAGTCCAGCCTTTTATCTCTGTTGATCGCCTCGTGGAGTTTTGTATGTCATTTCATTGGATTTTGATTTGCTTGTTCCCCTTTGGAGTTGTTTGCTTTCTCAGACTGATTCCTTGTTTACACCTCTGCATGCATCTACTCACCATAAGCCTTGTGTGTGTTTTTTAGTTTAGTAGCAATATTATGCTCATTTTGAAGTTGATTTTAGGTTTATGCTAGAGTACGTTTACAGACTTTAATGTTCAACAAACACATTATCTTTCCCAAACCCTCTGTCTAAAACACTTTCTCTTCGCTCCTGTCCCTTAAAGGCCCCCCTCCTGGAAAGCCCAGTCTGCTCTGATTGGTCAGCTGGCCGTGAACTCCATACAAAGGGAATTTGCCCTCGCAGTTAAGAAACAGTCTCCTCGACATGGCGATACCTGGAACCAAACTCTTCCCAGTTGGCCAGACTAGCCGTAAGGCGTGCATTATGCAAAGTGTGACATACAGTAGTGATGTAACAAAGTTACGGAAGGCTAAACTTCTGATGGGGCGTTTGAGGCACTTCAGGGGCAGTGTTTTCTGTGGGAGTAAGGAGCTCCCCAACTAAGCAGACCTTGTGCATGCACAAAAACATATGTATACACTAAAGGTAATGGAAAACCTTAAAATGCAGAATATGGCCTCTTTAATAAAGATCTCTGCACCAGTGTCTGCATCTGGGTCGACCCGGTTCATTGGTAAGACTTAACAGGAAAGTCTCAACAGCTGTTGGATCGACTGCTATGAAACGTGGTTCAGACCTTCACGTTCCCCTCAGGATGAATTGTAATAACTTTGGTGACGCCTTCCCTTTTTATCAAGCGCCAAACCTAATCCAATCTAAATGCCAGAAAAAAATGTTGGAAATGTACGCTTCTGCAAACCAGAGGTTATGTAGTGAGGTTTTAATTTTCAATTTGATGTTGTGACGGTGACATTTGTTGGATATTGGACCCAGATGCAGACAGAGCAGATGGTTTGAATGAGAATTTATTGAATAGTTTGGCAGTGAGTTTAGGTGACCGCAGGGCAGGCAGGCGTTGGTAGGAGATGATCACAGCGTCAGGTTGGAGGTGTTTGAGCTGGAGATATAAAGTGGAAGGACTTTTGAGGGCTTTGCACTGGCGATCTGTTCACCGGAGAACAAGCGTTAGCATCAATCTTCACGAGAAGTCAACACTAGAGATAACTGAGGGACACAAAGACACTGAGCGGCCAGAGAGTTGTTACCACAGGTGAAGGTGGAACAATCAGACCAGGGTTGTTAAACTGTTGCTGATGAGGTGAAATGAGGAGCAGGTGTGCAGATCACCAGGTGTCAGCAGGAGGGTGAGGCCACGCCCACTAATTAAGGACATGCACACAACACACACACACACACACACACACACACAGGAGAGAGTGGAGGCAGCAAAAACCACAAGAAAGTCATGTGACAGTGACGCTACGCTGAAGGTCTGGTTCCATTTTGGGCATAAAAACACCTGTTAGCAAAATCATGTTTTGCCTTAAAATACCTGGTTTTGTCACCACAAATATGGATTGAAAAGTAAATATTCGCTTTTGGTGCCACAAAGACGGCTACAAAACCTCCCAACGGTCGCTAAAATGAGTCCTGTTTGATCCATCCACCACCCCAACGTCCTCCAACCGTGGACTTTCGTGAAATGACTGAAGACACTGTGTCTGTCTGTGTGACTCTGACAAGTGTTGCAGGAGTATTTCAGGTATGAAAGGTACAAAAACTAATACATCACCTATTTCCACGAACGTACAGTGCCAACATTTTATTGTGGTGACTGAGCTGCATAAACAGTCGTTAGGAAGCCACAGGCCAAAATACTGTCAATCAAAGCGTCCATTTTCTTGTCTCTGTGCATTTAAGAGCATAAAGTTGTCCAGTAAAACGGACTGAAGAGAAGAAATCAAATCAGTGAAATAATTAAAACTCTGCAGCCAGCAGTTTAAAAAGCAGACAGGTCCTCCTGTCGGAGCTCCATCCATCATTTTAACCTCCAACACAGAAGTTGAAACAATCAAAAACCTGTTTTACGACCTTGGAATGAATAAAGGAGTCGACATGCTCGGCTGTGAGCGATTTATAATTTCAGTAAATTCGTTTGTAAATTCAGCTCGACAAAGAGCTCCAGAGAGACGTAATCACATCACAAATACACTCTCTCACTCCCTCCCATCAGCATGTTTACCTCAAACATGAAATATTCAGAGTCAAACGGGGATCGGGGAGGCGCGATACCACGATAATAATAACCTGCGGTTTGTAAACATCCGCTCAGGTAACGACGCTGCATTCACATCCACCACCTCCTGTAATTCCTTATTTATCAGTTTGAATAAGGACGCGATAATACGGCCCGACTGCAGCCGTCTTTTGGAAGATTAATCATTCATGGTGGAAAAATTGCTCCTTTATGTGCAATAAATATTGATTTATGCCTCATGCATATCTGATATCTGGACGTGGTGGCGCTCACCGAGTCCTCCTCATTGTCCGTATTTCACTGCTTTGTTAGCCACTCCATCTCTCCCTCTAACTTATAGTTTCTGCTTTCTCAAGAATTACCTCCTCATATTTACAGCCTCTCTCCCACAATCCTTCACTTCACATTCAAAAGGAGAAAGCTCAGAACACGAGGAGGCAGATAATCCTTCCTCACGCGAACGGTTTTTGGTCAGTTTTGACCTTTTTATTCATCCAGAACGGTCTCTTGAGATCAGGATCTCTTTTTGGACAGAGGGGCTGAAATGACAGAATAATTAGCTTCCACAGAAGCGACACTCGCAGGAGGAAGGGATGAAGAAAAGAGGGTATCAACAAATGCAGAATGCAGCTTTAAAAGCAAGTTTTCCCACAATGATGAATCCAGGCTTTCCAGCAGAGTTGGTTCACCTCGCCTGGAAAACAAATCACTTCCACTGACAGAATAAAAGAAATATACTTTTCCACCTTCAGAGAAAAAGAGCAGAGGTTCTATTTCACACTGCGAAAGTCATTTATTGTTTCGGCCGTCGTCCACAAACCAAATAGATGACAAAATGCATCAAGATCTGACTGGATGACCACATCAGCTAAATCATTTCCTGAGGAAAATACTGGAAATACAGCCTTTATTTTTTATTTATGGATTTATTTTCCTCCCTAAACTCAGCAGGGAGGCAGTCCGGAGCGGAAACTTCATATTTTATCAATGAATATGAAGAAAAACAAGAAAGAATAAACCAATAAATAAGTGAAGAGAATACAAGGTTAAACAGAAAATTAAGCTAAATAAACTTTATTAGTTGTTAAAACGACTTTTTGTGTCAGTAATTGAAATAGAAATTTCTCACTTTGCTTCATGTTCAGGATGAATTTATTGATTTTTGCTGATCTCTTTCACATAGCGCCACCAGCAGGTCCAAATAATGTGTCTTATGACCAACTACCTGCAACATTACTGACGTTCCCATCAGCCTCAGCTGCAGCTCGTTTCTTACTGCTAAACAGTAAATGTTAGTATGCTAACAGGCTAAAGTGAGATGAACATAACCAACACATGCTAACATCAGCGTCGTTCATTTTTAGAGATCAGTTCATGAGAGTTTGCTCCATTTGGAGGCGGATTTGGAAACTCTCGCTCTAAAATGATGCTTTTGAAATCACGTGAATCAGAATTTAAGTGATGCGGAATCATCGTAATGTCAGTCTCAGGTACAAACACACAGAACACAGCTCTTAAACCAGCGTTAGCATGATTGTTGACAGAATGAAAACATGTGTGAGTTATTGTCACATGTTGATCTATGAAGCCATTCACACAATGACATCATCAGGCTGTGACGTACACGACTTGTTACTGCGGGCCGCTGAGGACAACACTAACAGCTCAGAACTAGTGAGTGAAGTTTGCGACAGGACGTTCCATCACTGATAATAATAATTAGATTTCTTGCATCTCTCTGCACGCGGTAAAAAAATATTCTTGACTATCTGAAGGCGAGCATAAGAATATACTTCCTGTCTGGTTTCAGATTCCCTGTGATGGAATCATTTCTGATCAAATCTGCTTTGATCTCTGATTATTTTATGCATTTCCATCCATTTGATCACAAGACTGTTGATATGAATCAACATGGAAGTTCTGTGTTTTTATAAACCTGCTTTATTTCAGTCTGTCAGACAAAACAAAAACAGTCCATGTACCCATAAGTGTAGCTATAAATACCCCGTGTGTGTGTGTGTGTGTGTGCGTGCGTGTGCGTGTGTGTGTGAGTGAGTGAGTTTTCCTGTCACTGTAAGGTGTGCTTGTTTATTCATGTATTCATCACCTTTATTTAAACAGGAAAGGCCATTGAGAGCTCTTCTTTCCTGATAATTATACATGTGAAAACAATACATATCCATATGTGGACCTGCTGCAGGCGTCACCTGATCATATGTTTAACCCGAGCAGCTGAAAGCTCTTCAGCGCGACATCAAACCATCACCGTGTCGCGTGGAGACAAACTGCACCCGAGGCTCCGTGCTGTCCGTTACCGTCAGCCCTCCTCCCGGGCGACCCGGCCTCCCGTAAAACCTGCTGTCACGTTTATTTGCTCCTTTGGGCGACGGCGGCGGGGGAGTTTGTCCTGGACGGGGGCAGCGAGCCAATGAGCCACAAAGAAGAGAATGATGGATCCCCGGCCCCGGCTCAAACGGCGGCCGCTGTCACGAGGCTGGCGTGGTCATTAGAGCGAGCTCCAAACACCGGCAGCAGCAGCAGGATGACAAATCACAACAAACTCCCAGCGTGGCGGGGGGGGGGGGGGGGGGGGGGGGGGGGGGGGGGGGGGGG
>JBBPCS010003493.1:0-12244 GCA_037974645.1 Hollardia meadi
CGCGCCCGCTTGTCGCTCCGCCTGTGTGATCGCCCGCGCCTCCCTACTTGCCTGCTCGCCTCTCATTGAAAATGAATGACGAGCCGCATCAATCGCCCCCCGTGTGAAAAGCCCTCAATGTAGAAGAAACAACCATCTATAATATTTGTCTAATTTTATTGACGAAAAGAAAGATATATTTTGGTTATGTTTTTTATTTATTGAAGTACATTCTAGTCTCGTCTTTTTTCGTCAACAATATTGCATATTAATGTGGTCACAGTCACTGTTTAAGGACATCGGTGCCGTCTCTTCATCGTCTCGTCTTAGTCACGGAAAAAAAGGTTGTTGACGAATATATTTCGTCTAGTTTTTGTTGACGAAATTAACACTAACTTGTGGCAAAGTCCAAACAGTTGGTTTGAACTAAGGTCCCACCTCTCACAGGGCAGAAAGCCAATCATAGTTTAGGATAATAAGGTGGCACTTGCGGGGGCCAATCAGATTTCAGAGTGGCCAGCGGCGACCTCAGGCCCCCCCTTATGGACACACCCCTGTCCTTGAGTAACTTTCTTCCATGCTAATTATTAACGAGCTTCTAACCAAAAAGTGTTAATGATAATCTGAGCTTTTCTTTTAGACCTCGCCTCACCTTTAGCTTCAGTATCTGCCTCCAATTGTTAGTGAGGTAATAAAGCTACATCAATTTATTTCCCTTCTTCTGTCCAATTCAAGCCGAGCTGTATTTATCATGCTGGGTATGTTCGCATCTGAGGACTCAAATTTGATTTGATTAAATCTTTTGATAGACGGAAAACCTGTCCACTGTGGTGGAATGTCACAAAGAACATTTACTCAATTAATCAAGTACCTTATAGGACAACTTTGGAGTTACTGTGTGGCGTGTAATATGTAATGAATACATTTTTTAAAGTAACTCACCCAGTGGTACTGACTGTGATGACAACATCTGGTCCACGTTCAGCGTAAATATGCATTCTGAAGTTATGCTTAAGCAAATATGAAGTCATGAAACTCTTTCACCATTAATGCATCACGACTTTCTGTGCACTGGAGCCCCGACGCATACAGCTGCTGTGCTTTTTATTTGTTTTAACCCAGATCCCAAAACAACCACCGTCCGTCACTGTCGGGCACTAAACCTACACTTCCAGGATGATGATACCCACTAAATAATGATTAGCAAATAATGTGTACTAGTTACTTTTATTCGGCTCACACATCCGTTTTGAAGAAGTCACATCATGGCTCAAGTTTTGCTCCCGGTGCGACTTTACTGACCACATCCTCTCATTTTTTAATGAATTAAAATCCTCATGAATGAACTTTAATGGTGAAAGTTGAGTCATTATCTGTTCCCAGTATCGTTCTTTCTTTTCATTCATCATCCTTCATCATCATCTTGCTCCTTTCGTTTGCCACTGCAGTTAATGGAGGCCTCAGTGTCAAAGGAACATGTAAAGAAACATTAACTCAATTGACTGAAGAATTGTTCCATGATCCTCTTTCTTTCTCCCTTGCAGCTCAGCCTATTACATCCAAGCTTGATGAGAGTTGGTGGGCGTATAAAGACGTTGTCCAGGGAAGCTTTGTTCCAGGTAATAGACACCTTTCACACAACATGTTGTCATAACCACCACATGGTAAAATGTTGACTGACGAAAGATGTTTTTCCCAATTATAGCAATACTTTTTTGAGCCGATAGAATAAATCTATCATGTTTGTGACTACTTTTAATCCTCAAAATATGGGCTCTGCCCAGAGTGAAAAAGAGATGAGATAGATTCTTAAATTGTAAAAGTAATTGGATGTAAGCTGGGGAGCAAGTTGTTCTAATCTGAGGTTGACAATCCCTTTTGGAAAAAATTCATCCTGTTCGAGCCTGTTCACACCTGTCCATCAGCTTGTGGTTGTCGGGGTTGCTAAAAAATCATGAGGTGAGACACTGGGCCAGTGTATGTTACAGAAATTACTTGGACAACATGGCTTTATTGTAGCAGTTCAGGCCATCATCACTTATGATAACAGACCCACGTTCAGGCAGAGCTGCTACTGTGGCTGTAAACTCTTATGGCTATGATGCACACTAATTCTGTGCAGTATAGTCTGTTCACACTGGAAAATGACAGATCAGACTGATACACACTAAATACCGTTGATCTTTGAGTGAGCTGTTGATGGATACTATCCTCCCATAATGCAATGCACAGAAGAAATGAAGGAACTGCTCACTGCTGTGTTGGATGTTGGTGTGAAACGGCTCCAGATCTCAGAAAACAATAATAAAAAAAATCAGTCACAAGACGAGACATATAGCTTACAGTGACATTCTAAAGTCGCAGTCTGAGGATGTCTGATGTTGCACTTATAGTATTTTCACCTGTTAGTATAAACTGATTAAATATGTTGATTTTGTTTTGTATACTAACTGCTAAAACTGTGTACTGTGACGATTAGTATGTATATATAATTAGTAGATATGAGAGACAGCTTTTTTGCACTGGTAACAAGTTCCACATGACAAATCCAACATTTCCAATGGCTGTTTCCTAATAAAACCACCCCTTGGCTCAGTGGCACTTTAAGGAACAGTTCACCCAAAAATGAAAACTCAGTCATTATCTACTCACCCCCTGCTGATGGAAAGTGGGGTGGAGTTTCTTGGTTCACAAAAAAGCTAAAAGTGTCAGCGTGCACCGCCACAGTGGGCATTTCAGCTAAACGAAATGGTGTAAATGACGTCTTTTCAAATTAGTTTGGGATCTTGGGGCTTCTGGAGGCTTGGATTACGTGGGTCGAGCTGTATGGAGCCATTTTTAAATTATTTTTTTTTATGGTTGTTTTTTTACGTTTTAAAACAAGATCCCAGCTCCTTTTGTTGTTTGGGAGAATGCTGCAACGCTGTTTTGCTGTGAAGCTCCAGAAATGTCTTGTGGACTAAGAACCTTCACCTGACTTTCCATCAGCATGGAGGTGAGGAGATAATGACTGAATTTTCATTTTTTGGGTGAACTGTTCCTTTAATGTGAAGCAGTGCATTAGGAAACATACATGCATGCCTGGTTTCCTGTATGTTCCTTGTGCGTGTGAAGGCATTTACTAACTAGAAAGATCATTACTGAATGGGAATTGCTAAATGGATATTGCTGAAAAATGCAGAGTTTAAATAGAATCAACAATGGGGCCTAATATAATGGAAATATTAGGGATTATAACTGTAATGTAATTAAGGATTTATTGGGCATTGTGCTTCCTGTGGTGGTGAGTTGGTGGAGTTCTCGAACAGCTAAGTGCAAAAACAGCTCAATATGCTTTTCCTCAAACATTTCATTCATACGGGACAAATGTTGGGTGATTTATATTCACGCTCTGTGCCAATGCAGGAAGTGTATGGAGGTCAGGATGTTGGCAGGGTGGGTTGACCAGAGCTTATGTCCGATCCCAATCCAGCTAATGTTATCTTTACCTTCCCTTATCATTCTGTACATGCCATGCACAGACACTGTAGAAGGAAATGATTCTGATGCAGGGTTTTGCAGAATCAGCCAGTACAAACAGCCTTTTGGCGTAAGGGACAGTGATCAGACTGTGTATTAGTAAATGAATTTGGAAATGATGTAGATTAGGATCCCTTCATACACCACTTCAAGTGTCTCATGCAATGAATTAAGTTGAGTCAAGGTAATGAGGTTGCTGGGACACTGCGCCGGCTCTCCCTCTCGGTGACTCTGCATGTTAAGTACTGAGATCATTTATTCATATTTACTTTGAATTCAACTGAGTTTCAGTTGGAGTTCTACTTTCATTTAAATGGTAAATTTACCATTTTAGAATGACAAAGAAAAATTTCCTAACAAAAGAAGTGTGTGTGAAGGGTGTGACAGGCCTTCTGTGAAATATGAGACTGACAGTAGGCTCATCACATCAGTGAGTGTAGCCTGGCTTTGACTCCAGCTTTTTCACCCTCATGCTACTCTCACACTACACCTTTCTCCTTGCTTTGTGTTAGTGCTGTGCCAGCACAGGAGGAATGTCTGCTTCAAGCTGTTTGGGGGGGAATGAAGTGGGAATGCAGTCAGCAGAAAAGAAAAACTAGGATGGTATTCAAAACTCAGGTCACTGATGAGTGTCATCTTGTTTCTTCCGTTCTCTGTGATCACCTTTGCAGCCACATGAGGCACACAGGCAATTGGCTGAGATTAGAGGGACAAAGCTGTGGGTGTTTACAAAAAGGAAAATAGTGAGAGACGGGAGGCTGCCAGCTTCACAGCCGAAACAAAAATCATTATTCCCTCTTGAGCCAAGAGTGTTTGCAGGGAAGAAGACTGAGCACAATGGATGCAACTTCATTGTTACTTAATTGTATGGGCTCTGCACCCGTGGGTGTTACAGGTGTTGTGACACCCGCACTATCACAGGATTCCATCAGCCCCAGTTTTTTCTGAGGTAGTCTATGTATTCATCAATTGATGAAGCAAAAAACAAAGTTCCCCATACACGAAAACCTGGATTGATTGAACAACCATCCAGCCAATCATGGCGATTTGACCAACCCAGCAAGCCAGGACAGAGGGCGGCTGTCACTCGCCGCTGTGTTATAACAGATGAGGGAACAACAGATAAGAGGTATGAAATGGCTATTTAAGTAGGTAGCTATGTAGACTTTTCTTTTGTAACTTTGTCTTATGTGACGTGCCAGCTAATATTAGTCATAAAACATAGAATGAAACCGGCTGCTAATGGACACAGCTGCTAATTAAATAGTCTTTAGCAGTTGTTGGCTAGTTTGAAAGTATCATAAGTTAGTGATAGTTTGCTAGCAACATCCAATGATTTTGACGTTGTTCAACATTCTTATTATTTTTGTTATGTAAGATACGAGGAAATGCAGAAACAGACTGACTCCTTTTTCCGGTCTAGTAGTCATGTAAGTGGACTTCCTAGGTCTTAGCTTTTGAAAAAGGGTCCACGAGAAAAGAGGACAAAAGACAGTGGGAAGAGGAAGAAGAAGAAGAAGAAGAACAGAAACCAAAATCAACCAGATTCTTAATTCAACCCTAAAGGTCTAAAGTAATTTAATTAATACAATGGTATGTGAATGCTGGGTAATACAACATCTAGGGGTGAAGGGCGTGGTGAACTCAATATTATTTGCATATGATAGTGTTTAAAATGCTGAGATTTGGCTTGTTGCAGATTGGAATGGCGGCTGAAGTCGAGGGGTCGTGGCGCTCACCTAGAACTTTAAAATCGCGCCCCATAAACACTGAGGTGCTCTGAATGCGAGATAAAAAAGGCAGAGAGGAAAGAGTCTGGCAACGCTACTGTGGTTCTCCTGTGAGCTATTACTTTGGCACCATGAAATATAAAACTAAATATAACACAAGATACAGTATGCACCACAGATGCCATGGAACAATGGAGAGTCTTTGGCAGGCGTGGATGGCAACATGGATATCAGCTCCTCTACTTCAGGTCAACGGTTCATTCAACAGCAACTACTGAGGCAGGAACACCTTTAGGATTAGTTAGGTTCAGGTCCATGTGGTTGCTCCCCCTCCTCCAACCCTTAATCCCAACTGACATCGTTGGACAGAAACTTAACCAACAATGAATTTGATAATCAATTGTTTAAAGCTGAGGATTAACCCCAGAGACAGTCCTGGAACGTTAGAAAATCTCAGCGAAGTGGCTGTGCACGGCCCTTTATCAGAGGTGGAGCAAAATCAACTTGTTAGTTAGTTCTCATCCTTTAAGTCTTTTGAGAAAATTGAACTTTGAACGTTTGAAAACGGTTCAGCTTAAGCATTAATCTCACCTTTGTGTTGCTTGTCGAAGTAAGTTTTTGAGTCAGAGAAAACAGCCACTGCAACTACAGTCCAACTTGTGCTAATTTCCTCAACACAGCGACATATCCCATTCCTGTTACTCCCAGCTTCCTATTTCTTGAGTTAAACTTGTAGCGCTGCTGGGGTTAAAATGGTCCTTTAACAGTTTACCAAGCTCATCAAACGTCTTGTCACCTGGTCTTGCAGGGCTGACGAGATTCCCCATAAGACAGTAAGTCTGACTGCCCACTTAACTGCGCAAGATAGCTTTCTGCCGACTTGCATCTGTGATCTCATTAGCTTTAAAGAAGTGGTGGAGAACCTCACAATATTCCTCCCACGTCTGGGGTTGATCATCAAAAGGAGCGGTGCTTCCTACCATGGCCGCCATCTTTGCTTGTTACACACAGTCCGTTTTTTTTCCTTTTTTCTTTTTGCTAATGTAGCAACTTAGCAGGGTTTCTTACTCATTCATTTGCATTCCCACGAGGCATCCACTTTAACTATATCCTTGTCGCCATTCATGTAGTAACTTCACGGGAGGTGTCTTTATTAACAGGGAGGAGGTTTATTTCGCTCCGACTAACTCAGTGCGCAGCTTGGTTACAAGTGGACATTCAGTAGTCTCAATTTTACAGTTACAATATGTTTCCGAAGCTAATATGAAGTTTCAGCAGTCTGAATTAGCCTAAATCCAGTGGATATCCAGTGTCCACTGTTTTTACATTTTAGTTCCAAACTCCCACTCTCCCTAAGAGTGGGGTCATGCTGTAGAGATTGCATTCACACCCGGCTGAGACCTGATCATAATGTGTAGTTAATGTGGTCTCTGTAACTTGTCGTTTTTCAGGTAAAAGAAGAAACACTGTGAATGCATGTTTTTCTTTGTCTAATGTTTCAGAATATACATTCCATCTTCTTTCCACGTTGTAGCTCTGGACTTTGAACAATAATTAGGCAACCATGCAAATTATTCATTCGGTTTTATTAAGGACTCGACTCAAGTCATTCACATTCACTATTTGTCTGTCCTGAAGTTACCCACTCGTCTTCCTCTTTCTCTGCCATTCCTCCTCCTGTCTCTATATCTTTCTTCGTGTCAGGCTGTAACGGGCATCAGGTTCATTCTGTAGTTCTAGAGTTCTTATGTATATTTGATCACATATGTGTCTCTTTTATCCTCTCCTTCCCCTTACCTTTATTCTCTCTTCTTCTCCTCTTCCTCCTTTCCCTCCGCTGTGTATGGATCATCCACTTTTTCTTTTCATCCATCATCATCTCGCCCCTATGCACCCATCCTTCTCTCTCTTTCTTTTCCCTCTCATTTCTCTTCTCTGGCTCTATTCCCTCTAGCTCACTGTTCCTTCCAGCCTGAATGGCCTGGAGATGTTGCTATCATTCATTTGAATTTTCTCGCAATTTGAGGCTCATTCAAAACCTCAGAGGAAATCTTGACTGTGTAACGTACTCGGAGATGGCTCTGAGACTGCTTCTTCTGTGAGCGTTTACCTGGACATGTGAAAACAAAACAGACAGTCAAAGGTTGGATTTTGGAGGTCACACTAAAATGATGAACATGTCCTCATTCCTTTGAGAGTGACGCAGAGATCAACAGAACAGCTAGGTGCTTGATTGAGCGAAAACAGAAATCTTTAGGTCAGCACTCCAAAAGGATTGTAAGAGGACACTTTTATCACGAACATTTCCCAGCTTTCACCAGAAATTGAGCAGATTTCACAGTGGCAGAAGCAATACCATGGATTACTAAAATCACTTATTAAACCTGGGAAAACAGGTTGCAGTAACAACTTAGAACAACTGATGCAAGTGGAGTTCAGTATTATTTTCTAATGTCAGCTCTAATGTAGCTGAGGTGATCATCAAGCTGAAAATGAAAGCAGCATTCTAACATTTTTTTGGTCACATGCGGGCAGCGGTACGAGATGAAAATACAACATTATGTATTAATTAGCATATCCAGTTGTAATAAACAATACATTTAAATAAAAACAGTTGCCTAGTTACAACAGACCTGCAGCAACATTTGCATTCATCTGGAATTGTGTTTGTGTCCACCTGACAAATTTAAGTCCAATCTGTTTTTGGTCTCCGCAGCCTGGTGGCGTCTGAATAACACGCCAGTGTCTTAAGTCATTTTGTGTGTTCTAAAAACAAATCTTTTGCACGAAAAGCGTGTCATTTAACACCATCTGCATTAGGCTTTAGAATTTCACATGTCAATGAATGTCACATGACGAAAGTCACCTGACAATGTCTAAAACTCTGAAAATGTGGCGTTAAATGACATGCGAAAAGCTTCAAATGCCTTAACCTTAAAAGTGGTGTGCTGTTCATACGACATCCCATGAGATCACACTGGTCTCCGCCAACTCCTGGGAAATGATGTGGATCTTTAGCTAAATGCTCCACTCTTTTTTTTTTTTAAGCTCATGGCTAACTTTGTCTGTCTGCGGTTTCGTGCTGGTTTCAGCCTTTCACTGAAAACAGCTAACAGCTAAAGAGTTCAATGAAAGTGGAGTTGTGAGCCATGAATCCCACTATGAGCTGTAAGACGCGAAAACATTGGTGATAAATCTCTTTGGAATGGAACAGCCATCAGTGAAGTGAAATATTTTCATTCCCATATTCTTTTATCACAATATATATTCTAAACCATGTCATGTTTGCACAGTTTAAGTGTTTACATTATGTATTCTTTATGTTAACCTATATTCTTACTTAAATAAGAAACTGGTCTTCAGTCATTGTCAGGACAATTTTCTGGCAGCAAACATTTTTTTTATTTGCCATATCGTCCAACCCTGCACATCCTTGGGTCCCCAGCAATACGCCTAGCAAGTGTAAAGTAGATCCATTTGGTGAGACCAGGCTGACCAACCCATTGATGATTACAGTTTTGAGGAAAACAAGGAATAGGAACCTCAACGCAACATTTAGCCATCTTGATACTTTAAAACTAAAAAATGTAATGTGTCTTATATGTTCAGACAATGGCAGGGTGATTCAGGAGGAATCAAGTTGGGCCAGTAAGATTTAGGGCCTGAGCTGAGAGCACACACATACAATCTGCTAGAGAACCACCTCACTGATTATACTCGTCATGGTTAGTACTACTCAGTCTGTAAAAACAGTGTTTTCAGGCACCCAGAGACACAAGGACATGCAAACCTGTGGAGGGGGTGGAACACCACATCTTTTGAATGCCCCTTTTATGTCCACAAAGTCTACAATGAAGTAGCAAATGAGGTCTTCCTTAATCTGACGTCTATATCTATAATTAAACCAATTAATTTTAAAAAAAACAAAAAAACCCTGTTCTGAGCCCAGATGAAATCAAATCCAACCTGAACAAAAAGCTTAATTACACTACATCTAACTGGATCTCACATTATGGATATTATGCTTTTGTTCTGCAGCCTTGCAGTTTTTAAACACTGCATTGTAAAGACGCCACAACGGTTTTTGGCTGCAAACCGGCGAGACTGGATTCTGAATTTCCATTCAGAGTTTGAGTTTCTTGGCTTTCTCTGTGCAGCAGACTGAATAAACTGTCAAACTGCCAGTCGCATATCCAGAATTTTCTCCAGCACACAAGTTGTCTGCCCAGCATCGTCATAGGTGGCAAAGTGTCGTTTGTGAAGGCACCAACATCTGAGAGATGTGTTGAGGTAGAACAAAAATAAATCTATTTTTAGTGCAGACATGCTGTGCGCAGGGGCAAATGAAGGACTTTTAAATAATAATTGATCTTTTCTTAGGCTAATGTCAGATAAATTAATCAAGTGTCGAGTCTCTCCTGAAGAGCTTGACCGATCTATCGACCAATATTATTGATATTGACCTATCGCAGGAATATAGCTGATATCCATCATTCAGACTCAGCAGCCCCTTTCTCAGTCAATCTGATTGTGAGTGTTTCTTTCAACTAGAACTTAAGAATTTTCCAGAGCCATCTTTTTATTTTCTTCTTGTCATGATTTTTCTCATATTTGGAATAAGTCCAGATCAAGATGGGAGCAAATGAAGTCTAGTGAGCTCTGGAGGACATGTGGGTTATGTTATAGCAGCAGGGCAGGGAACAAGCAAGACAGCATGTCTGTGTGGTCTCTCTCACATCACCATTGTATGTGTTTGTAAGCCTGCCCATGAGTGCAATGGTCTGAAAAAAGGAAGGAAGAAAGAAAGGAGGAAGAGGGGGTGGAGAGAGCAGGGGAAAAAATGGAGTGAGTTTCTTTAGGGCCACAGCTGGCCCTAAAGTGAGGAGAAGAGGAGGATAAAAGAGGGGATGAGGAGGAGATGGAGAGCTCAGGGGATTAAGCCAGTCTACCTTTCAGGACTCTCCAGCAGCTACAGCCAGACGATGATTAGAGAAAAAAAAAATAAGAAAGGCAGAAAAATCACCCTTGATGAAGGCGTTCAATCCAGTTTGAATCAAGACCGATATCCTTAATAATAATAATAATAATAATAATAATAATAATAATAATAATAATAAAATAAACAGTGTTTTGAATATATTTAATATATAATAATAATATATATAATAATATATTATAATATTTGAAATTTCATGCCGTTGGTTCCCCAAAAACACGTAAAAAAACAAATAAAACAAGTGCTCTCCCATTAGAATAATGTAAAATATAACCAAAGATTTTGCACATATTGGCTTGTCAAGCTTTCCGCTCTCGCATGGCACATAGGCTATGTACAACGATAACTGTGGCAGATTTACCATCAAAATTCTTCGTAATTTTCAAAACAATACCTCAGTGATTTCTCATTCCTCGCCAACGACTGTTAATTGATCGGATGATGTCGTCCGTTGTCTCAACAATTTGTAAACATTTTCAGTTGCTTTTCTTCTTCTTTGAGATAGCTGCTAACGGCTGCTAGCTGCTTTTAAATCTCCCGGTTGGGGGTCGACAAAACATCACAGCCATGTCTCGTCCTTCCGCCTCTCCGGTTCACTCCGTTTGCATCGATTCGGCGCTGTTACTACCTCCGTTGCTGTCTCAGAAGTGGAACAACTTTGACCCCCCATTTTCGCCTCTGTGACGTTTTTGGGAAGTGCTAGTATCGAAACTTCTCCAGTCAAATGATTCCTGCCTTTGATTAGTTTTTGTAACCAAATCAAGAAAAAAATTTAACTAATTCAATGTGATGTTTTTTCTCGCAGTCCATCACCACAACCATCCTTCGATGTAATGTGACGTGTGATTGGCCGACTAGCACAGCAGCTACAACCCATACAGTCTGTGGTGTGATGAAGCTGAACGTGGTGTATTTGACAGAGTTGGCAGTTCAGTGGTGGCATTTTACACAAGTGAATGCTTCCATTCACATGATGGGTATCGAATGAAGTACTCTATAAGTATCGGTATCACTTTGATGGTACTGGTATTGGTACTGGTATCATAATGTTTTAAATGATACCCAGCCCAAGACATGTCCAGAGCTATCCCGCCTCCCCCAGCCCTGCAAATTATGAGGGTATAATCTAATAGATGTATGTATGTATGGACCACCCTGTAAATGAGTCCAAAATATGCTTTTATGGCTACATACCTGCATACATGCTAAAAGTGTGGGACTAAAGCTAACAGGTCCCAGGCTAAATGTCTGAATCCTCACCTGTTGACGATCCATTTACAAGACATTGAAAAAAAGAAACAGCATCGTTCATCCTTGTATTATTGTACCTTATTACAACAGACAAGAGCCAGTTTACAAACTAGAGGCAACACTTACAAACTGAACAGCAGTGGCAGTTGACCCCTGACCCCTCATATGATGTCTGCTTTCTAAGAAGTAAAACACCCAAGATGATGCAGAAAACTGTCATCCCTTTTGGTCGGATGTGAACAAGGCATGTAGTTCTCTGAGACCTGAACGTCAGCCCACAACAGTTTCCAGAAGCCTGTCTGGATACAAATTTCAACTGTACTATTGTTTCATACAGTGCAAAGTTTTACCAAATTTGGGTCGAGGCTCATGTTTTGTTCAGCAGTTGCTTTCTTTGCTCTGTGTGCTGAGAAGGAGGAAATAAAAGTGGAACCTGAATGCGTCTGCTCTATGTCCCCGTTGTAGAGGATGCCTGCTAGGAGATGGCAGATAGTCTGCTTGAGAGAATAAAAGAGAGAAATAAGACACAAAACAGACTGTATCACCTTCAGTGTGTCTGTGCAAGAGAAAGCAACTTATATTAATATCACACCTCTTGGTGTTATTGCTGTGTGTGTGTGTTATTTGTGTATTGTGAAGATGGGGGCGTATGTCTGAACAGAATGTAATATCCTCGCTGTTGTTGTTTAGTATGTGTCATGATTCACTCTCTGTCAGATCTGTTTCTAGTAAATTTCCATTCACCTCACGTCTGCCCCACTCTACCTGC
>JBBPCS010003494.1:0-12243 GCA_037974645.1 Hollardia meadi
TTCTGTCCTCGACCACGAAAACTGTCTCTGCCCTTCCTGGTTTCTGTCTGCCTGTTCCTGTGGCTGTTTGGTCTTTCCCTGCTTCATCGTCACAGTGTGAGTTACAAGAACTATTCACCAGTGTGATAGATAACTCCAGAAACTGCTACGTTCCCATTGTCTCTGTCATCACCAGAGTTTCCAGGTTACTGGATCAACATCTGACTGCTAAGATTGAAAGAACTGTGTTCAATAAAAGTCATTACCGATTAAATCTGTGGTGTGTTGGGTCCAACCATAACCCGTTACATTTCCCCTCTGCGTTTTCCTTACTTTAGCTATTTGATTTGCTTAGTCATTTAGCTTCTCCTTAAGCCTCTCTTCTGCCCTTCTGTGACACTTTGGGCCTTGTGCTGGTAAAATAAGGTTTTTAAAAAAAAAATTTAAAAAAGTAAATCTAAATAGGATGTAGCCAGCTCTGATTGGTTAGAGAGCTGCACCCACCTCATGTCATAGTTGTCTTTTTCAACACTAGTATCAGAGAGCTAGTTTGCATACTACCAATTCATTATTTTCATTTTTGATCAATCTGCCAATATTTTAATTCATAGATTAGTTCTTGAGGTTATGACATGTCAGAGATAAAGATATTTATTCAGGTCATTGCTATGGAGCTGAATAAAGTCTGATTAAAATGCAAATAGAATCAACCTCGAACCATTCCCTCCAGATCCCTGCTTTGTCCCTTATACATCGGGATTCAATACATCTGGGATTTAGGCATGCAGCAGCCAACATCCCTGAATTATTTTAGGCAAAAGCTCCTTTACTCCTCTTCAATTTGTGTCCAATCTCATTCGGAGCTGTGCTAAAACCCCGTGGTCTAATAGAAGCAGAGCTCTGACTGACACAGGGGACTGACCACTCTTCTCAAAGTTAATTGAATGCTACAATTATAATACCACAGTGCTCAACCTTTATCCCCTACAAACACACACACTTGTGCATGTGCACTTCCACAGATGCACAGCTGCGTGCAGGCATTTTCTGGTTTGAAATATAATTAAGGACACACTCTTAGCTAAGTATCCACACAGACAGAATATCATACACAGATTTCCAATGAACAAAAACCACTTGGTGATTCATACATGTGCAGAGCCACGCTGCTGTTTCTTAAACATGTCAAAACAGTTCTGAGGTTAAACATTCCCATGGCTGCTTTTAAAAATGTTAAGGAAAATCAAAGGAATAGGCTCGAGGGTAGAAATTATGTTTTCCTTTTTCAGGGAATGAATTTTATTAAACTTGTCCAGCATTCCGTGTTGTAATTGGCTTCAAGATGCAAACTTTAAACACATCTCCGGGAGAGCCAGGCGCTGGTCTTCATGGAACTCACTTGTTAAGTATAACCAGAGGGTGTTTTGAAATCCCAAAACCATCCCATCTTGTGTCTGTCGGATAAGGTGAAGGCAACATAAAATGCAGAATATCAAATTCTTACATGCACTATTTTGATGTTCTTCTCATCGGACATGCTGCACATGTAGACCCCCGATAAAGAACAGCCTATTAGCCTGCAGAAAACAGCCCGTGTAGAATGAAATTCATTATTTTGATGGATTTAGTGAAAAAACTGCAATACTCTTGTGTGTGTGTGTGTGTGTGTGTGTGTGAGAGAGAGAGAGCATTTCATAACCAAAAACTTCCCAAATGTATTGTGCATTGCTACAATTCTAATTTTTGTCTTCTTTTGTTTGCTGACAAACTAAAATTGAGTTTGTTTACCCCATCCAAAGAAGACTGTATGTCTTGTATGTATAGGACTGTATGATTTTGTCAAACTTTTATTTCCAAGGTCGAAAATAAACTTTCTCACTCAAACCCAAAATGGTGGGTGGAGGTACTGGGAAAAGACTGTCTGCTAGCATTCATGGGCATGCAGCATTTTCAATATATTCCAATAAACGTGGCTTTGCAATTGTGTTATCTGGAAACAAAGGTATCCAATATATTGGGCCTAATGGATACACGTCAGGAGAAAAATTGGATGTAAACGTGTTACAGGGAACCTCCATTTGGGTGCCTTTGTGTCAGATCACATCCAAGTTGTCTTCTGTTTAAGTCGTCTATGTTCTCTTTCAGTCATCAGGACAGAAGCTGTGAACACATTTTGTTGGGGAGAATGGCAGGGTGTGTTTGGGGAATCAGCTGGAACTGGCAACCATAATAGAGACAATTTGAGAACTAGTGAGCCTCTCATGGGAATAGTGTTTCATTATTGCAATCATCGGTGTATCATGATGTGATCTTGTCTTGTGGCTTTGTCGAGGCTGAGGCTGAGACTGTGTGGAGACATCCAACTGGGGAATTAAGTTAGGCCTGAACTTGGCTGCGTGAGAGGAAACCATAAAAAGATACTGTCAGTTGTATAGCAGCTGCTGGAGAAGCTGTGGGCTGAACGGATATGTACCACTGTCAGGATTTCATTGATGCTGATTCATATGTGAAATATGATCAGTCTATCTCTAGACAATACGTGATGAGCTAGCAATCAGTCATGAAGAAAGCTATGCTCAAGGATCTAGACCTATAAATCCAGAGGTCATTAATAATGGCTCAGAGCATCTGCTGGTACATAATACTGAAGGCAGCAGAAAATAAAGATCAGGAAGCCACCTCAGTGGTGTGAGTGTAATTGATTAGAGGTGACAAACTCAAGACTTTTGTTTTTCCTGTTTCAAAGGGATGAGGATAGATGAGCTTTAAATATTTTTGTTAAATTCTTCTCAATTTACCAGCAGTATAAACAGCCTCAGGTTACCAGTGCCTGGCAGGCAGTGTGTTAATTAACTAAGAATATCGGATCTACCTATTATGTGGATGTATTATAATACTGAATGTTTGGCATGCTTTATGGATATGTAGCTTTGAAGTGGAGTTTAAGCAGTGCGACTGGCATGGCTCAAGGGATGGCAATGTCTGTCTGACAGTCGGTCCAACACTTTGGTCCACACTGAAATATCTCAACACCAATTAGATGGATTGCCATGCAATTGTGTATATACATTTATGGTGCTCTGAGAATGAATGAATCCTACTGACTCTGGTCTTCCCCTGTTACATTTTGTGCCAGAAACACTAGGAGAGTGCAGACGCTGCAGCAAAACAGGTTCAGTTTAATTTTTATTTGATGAATGGCAACTTACAGGTATTAAGGCAGGCGTGGGTCAAAACCAAGAATCTCAGCTGGGCAAACAAATTCAAAACCAAAAACAGAGAGGTAAAAACACAAGGAGCACAAGGAAAAAGGCAGGAACAAGTCACACGGGGAACATGCAATGAACTGACAAAGACAGAGGGGAATACACAGACTTTAATACACAAGGAAGGGCAGGTTAACAAGGACCAGGTGAAACTAATCAGGGCAGGGTAGACAATCACTGTGGAGGGAAAGAACAAAGGGAGAAACTGTAAAGCAGGACAAGATACACAAGAAAAGGAGTACAAAATATAACAGGAAATAACAAACTAGAAACTCAAAACGATTACACAGGAAGCAGACACAAGAAAATAAACTAGAAATTCAAAACCATAACAGAAAATAACACAAACCATGACAGACTTTCCCTCTTGCTTCACTAGAAGGTCAGTACTCAAAATCTCCTGACTCCTGACTAATTTCACGCAATATCATTCTAGTATCGGTTTACATAGATACAGAGCCTATTTAAAGAAATCCAAATAAACTTAACAATGAGACGGCAAAAGTAGTTCCGGTCTGGAGTCCATGCAGCTGCTCTGCTGTTCTGGACAATGTCAGTCTGTCAGTTTACCCACCACAGACTAAAGTATTGCACCAACTAATCGGTGGACTGCCATTTTGTACAGACATTGTGGGTTCTTAGAGAATAAAGCCTACTTTCTTTCTTTTATGATGATTCCCTGACTTTTCCTCCAGTGCCACCACAAGGCAGCGAAACGGTGTTGCAGCATTCTCCTAACCAACTGAAGTAGATGGGGACATGTTTTAAAACCTAAAAAAAAAAAAAAAACATAACAAGGCTCCATACGCCTTATACGGTGTAATCCAAGTCTCAGGAAGCCCCGAAATCCTAAATTGAAGAGTTTATTTACGCCCTATTTCAAGCCGAAATCTTCACTGTGGGGATGCACACTAAGGCTTTCAGCTTAGCGGCTACAGTGAAGATTTCAGCTTACAAAAGGGTGAAAAAAATAACATCTTTTCAAAATAATTTGGGATCTCTGGGCTTCCAGAGACTTAACTTAGGTCGGAGAAGCTGAGCCATTTTATGTTTTCTTTTTTGTTAGTTAGTTTTTTTTTCACATTTTAAAATAAGTCTATATACTTCACTTGTTTAGAAGAATTCTGCACAGCCATTTTGCTGTGAAGATTTTGCCAAAAATGTTTTGTAAAAAAAACCTCACCCGACTTTCCATCAGCCTGGGGGTGAGTAGATAACGACTGAACTTTCATTTTTTGTTTAATGACACCAGTATTATCCTGTGAAATATTTTTACATCTCCAAGATGAACACATAGAAATATTAATGATTCATGCTCCCCCGAGGATGAATGCCACTGGATTTGGTCATCCCCTGTTTTTTCCTCTATATGCGCTAGCTAGTTGACATTTATGGTTCAGAGCTAAATATCATCTTGCAGCTGTTGAATGGATTACAATGCATTTTTTTGACCCAGGCGCAGACCCAGCAGGCAGAGTCGGTTCTCTTCAAATAAATGTATTAATAATCACGGACAAAAAGGCTTACTGGTTGTTGAGGCAGACGAGAGTCAAAAACAGTAGTAATCAGTCCAAATCATCAAACAAAGAACAAAGGGGAAAAGCTAAATCCATAAAGAGTATCCAAAAGCACAAAGGCAAAACTATGAAAATACAAGGGAACAGGCAGGAACTAAGACACACAGGGAACACATGGAAGGTAATGCGATGAACTGGCAAAGTAAGAGGGTAGCACATGGACTTAAATACACAAGGAAACTAACAAGACACAGGTGAAACACATGAGGGTACTCACAGAAGGAGGGAAAAGAACAATGGCAGGAAGTGACTGTGACATCAACCTGCCAAGGGACAACAGATGAAAATTAGCCTGGTGGCTAAATCTGGCATATTTACATTTGATTTTAAATGTTCATTAATATGCATTGTCCCTATTTAAATAAATAAATCTTAAATCTTAAAGTGGACAAGATATACAAGGGAACGAGTACAAAATAAAACCAGAAACAACACACTAGAAACGATAACACGAGTAACAAACACAGGAAAATAACCTAGAAGCTCAAAACCAAACAGGAATTAACACACTTGAACTGAAACCATGACAGTCAAGGGTTCAACAAACGCTTTGAGCACTGCGGCCTCACAGAGTTACTGGTGGGTGGGAAATACAGTGTTGCAATTTAAATGCAGTTTGCTAAGCATCTTAAGGTTTTTAAGGTTAAGTGTTTTTCAAGGATTTCGAGTTATACTTGAATAAGACAATGAATCAACCGTCATCTGTAAAAAGAAAATACACTGTTGGACTATACACCAGCATTCATCTGTGGAAGAAAAATAGAGACAGAACTTTAAAAAGTCTACTTTTATGATTCAGTTTACTTCTGTCAATGCCCACGGTGGCTTTTTTTTTTCTATCAGTAGACGCCACTGCACATGGTGCAGATATTACTTTTTGATAAGGGAGAGTTGTTTGTATTTTCTGGAAAAGGACAACAACAAAAAATGAGATAGCGGGCTTGAAATAGATGATGCACTGCCTCTTACATCCAGGAGGAAATTGAAAGTGAGAGAAATCCTCTGACAAGGCTGATTTGTTCTTTTCATTGCCTGAAGCCTTGTTCAATTGATTCAAACAGGTTCAGGAATCCAAGGGGTAAGTGGGGACAGACAGGCAGGAAAATGAAAACTACAAAGGTCAAAGGGAGATGAGACATAGACATAAGCGTAGCAGTCACAGAATACAGTATTTGCTCAGGGAATTGGGGGCAGATATTGTAGTAAAATCAGGCTGAACTTGTGCTGTGTGTTGTGACATAAACAGGCCACGAGACTGAAAATAAAATGGTAAAGGACAAGCAGCACATTTTCCTGAGCTGTAAACTTGTGGTGGTTATTACATTCCTTTGTAAGACTCAATCAGTTGAAGAAGTGACAGTGAGTCCTCCCAAAAGATAAATTCACAGGTGAGCGAGCAAAGCAATTCACTCCCACAGAGACGGAAGGCTCAGCTGTCATACGATATGAAAGGAGAAAACTTTGACACCTTTTCACTTTTATAATGACAACAATTATGTAGTAATCCTTGATCTCCGATAGTGACATCTCTTTTATGTATTCTTGGGCTATCAGTGATTTTTTTCCAGGCCTTTTTAGAGAGTCGTAGTGACAAATGCAACATAGCTATTTTCAAAAAAATGTTATCTTCAATTGACATTTAAGGAAAAATAACAACATACTCTTATTTGAAGCAATGAAAAAAAACATCAAACACAATTTTAATCAAGTTAGTAACCTGATGAACATTACTTCCATGCTAGCTTAACACAAATTTGTTTACTTTGTCTAAAGACATGTCAAGGATGTCCGTCTGTCTCCTCCTTTTTCTTCTTGTCTCAATTTTAAACTGAGCCCCTCGCTGGGTTTTCACATCAGAAGAGGTTGAGCAGGCCCAGTGGATTATGGCATGCGTAAAATCTACATACCTTTACGAATGACTTAAAGCTTTTATGTCCTATCATTGTACAAAGTTTAATCAAAAAAACTACAGAATCAAAATGGATAATATGACCTACAGTAAATGCAATATACAGTAAAATGTTAACCTCTTAATTCCATCCTTACCAATATTTTCTGCTATGCTTGTGACTTTTCCAGGTCCAGTTATGATGAGTTTAAGGTAATGTGATCCTGGTTACTCCCACACACACAAAATGATTCCTCTGACTTGGCTGTAAAATGTGTCGACATCTACAGAAATCCTGCTCCTTTCAAGGCTAGAGGGCATTGCAGCAGCAGGGGCAACCATGTACAGTCTTAAAGATGGAGTCCCAGACCTCAAACCCCTATTGCAGATGTGGGTGCATCATGCTGTGAGTCGCCCACTGGCCTACAGGACACAGGACATCCCTTTTGCACCGACACTCAACCAAGTTGTTGAGAGGTTGGTACAGAGAGACAAGGCAAGTGAACCCCTCAAAACATCACATATCTGAGCAATTTTGTAGCCTATTTGAAGTGTATTTGAGGTTATTCATATTCATAGAGTCCCGCCACATAAATAATAAATGTTTTCTCATCTGTGGTTTTACTCACTACTTTATTTTACTCTATGGGAATTTAGATTAGACACATGCAGGTTTTTTTTAATTACATTAAAGAAATTAAGCATTTTTAGAAATTTTATGCATTAAACTCCAACTCTGAAAACACAAAAATGTGGATGGTACGAGTAAAGCTTGCATGCTAATTTCTCTGTTGTTGGCTGCCAAAACCAACACAAAAGTCTCCATCTACGTTGTACACCCACCATCTGAGGATGTCAGAACTAGTGTGTGTGTGTGTGTGTTTTACTAATGGTACAAGCTCAACGGTACAAGGATGGATCCATACTGGCTGTCTGTGACCCGACTTTAAACTTGACAGCTGTAAGTTTTGCCATGTTTTATGTTGTTTCACTATTTATTTTGTAGGTCAGCCTGTTGAACTCGATGTTAGCATGGTGCATGGCTCATGTGGCTAGCACCTATTACTCCCACAGGCTGAGACAATGTTGCACTAATGTTGTAATTTCAGAGACAGTGAAGACAAATAGTGTGGATGTTTATTTTTTATCCATGGAGGTTTTACTGTATATTTGTAAAACCTTCCTTGAGCTGAGAAAAGTGATTTCAAAATCTCTGACGTCATCACAATGTAAAGTCGATGGGCAGAGTGAGAACTTGCGGGCGGGGCCAACAGGAGAAGCAGAAGCAAGGAAACATGGAGGGCAGTGCCTGTGCAGGCCTGTGGATACAGCGTCAGAGGCGGGGCCCCGTTCATTCCTATGCAAGTTTGTCAGTGGCGCATGAAGCAAAAAACAGTCGACTTCCTGGGTCTAAAATTACCTGGATCTTCTGTATTGTGGGGCCCATAGAGCAGGCGCACTAGTGACTTCTACCGGTTGAACGGCTAACTTCCGGTTTAGTGCTCTGCTAAATTAAATGGGAATTAAATAATTTAAGTGTGTGGTTCTTCTAGAACTTACAAATGTAATCGGACCGAATGGATCAAATTCTGATATCAGAATGAGTCATTTCGCGGGGGTTGACACTCCACCGTATTACAGCCGCTTCTTTCACAATGTTGTTTTAACCTTCCATGTAGCATTATGGGAATATTGCCCACAATATAAAAACAATATTTGGTTGGAACTCCATCATTATGTTCTTTTACATGTCTCACACCCTGTAGAAGTGTACATAAATTTGCTCTCCTGCTGCTTAAAGTAACTGGGTGACATATTGGGTAAGTGTGTCAGGCATGATATACAGTATCAGGATAAACTGTGATAAATGTCACAGTATTTATAGCAACGGTTGATTGCAAAGCAAGCACATGAAGACATAAGCATTCACAGGGGAGAATTAAGTGCATCAGCGATGTTGTTAGTGCAATTGGTATTCAGTTTGCATCTTCTGACATTGACCAATGACCAGTTAGGTATACCAATCATGCTGTCCTTCTGTCGGGGCAGGCTCCATGTCAAGTAAAAGCTGGCAAATAGACTTTGATTAACAAGATTGTCTCCTAAATTCATCCTAAATGGATGTGTGTTTATATATATAAATATATGTACACACACAAGACGGGCAATCATTTCCATAAAATGTTTCCTTTTCCTTTTTGCTTTTGATGTCATCCACAGATGAAGTTGTAGATACCAGATATGTCTATTTCACTCAGATTGACTGCTATCGTCGCAGCTCACTGGGCTATAATATTTTGTCATTTTGTTGCAGCATCTCTGCCAACATCAAGGCTGCTTTAGAGGAGGAATTTGTATTCTGAGGCCTAACGTGTCATTCTGAATGTTTTCCCCACAAACAAAAGCAAATGTGACAGGAAAGAAGTTCCAGTTGAAGACCTAAGGATTTCATGTTTTTACACTACTGATAGAAATATATGTAGAGGTTTGAAAAAGAACACTAGGTTCAGGAGAACTAAACCTGGTGTATAATAAAGCTTTAGGGCTCTATCTTGTGTCTTTCCTAGTTTCCAACCAAAGCAGTTGTCATTTTTTACGCCCAAGCACCCGCATTGTGAAAGTAGCAAATGTAGTTGCACCCATGGGCATGTTGGTCTTAAAATGAGGTGTGGTCAGGCACATTGTTTGGGCATTGCCATCTGCAGGCCGGAGAACACGATAGTACCATTGACCAACAAAAACCTGGTCTAAAGTCAATGGCGCAGCATTTTACCTGCTATTTAACGCACACAGGGACACGCAGCAGCTCTCCTCCTCCTCCTCCTCAGTTAAAGTTAGTCAGTCAAATTGAGTTGTTGGTAGGGCAGAGGAAGATCCACCAGACCAAAGACCTGTCCCTCAACGATATGAGTGCTGCTGTTTAAATAGCAATACGCCCTGAGCAGAAGCTCCTGGCTTTTAAAGGGGATGGGAGATGACACTCTGATTGGTCTTATTTATGTAATGCCTAAAACACACCTATGAATAATTAAGGGCCTTTGCGCCTTGCGCCCTACTTTGCATCCAGATTATGCGCCGTTTAATTAGCGAAATGGAGATGGACACGCCATAAATGCACTTGCGCCATCGACTTTAGACCGTGCGCTTTAGATCATTTAAATACGGCCCATAGTGCTAATCTATAATGCAGTTTTATTTGAATGCACGAGCAATCTCTTTGTTATATATATATATATAGTATATTTATATAGTTTTTAATTGTTATTATTATACCTTATTATATCTTTATTATTTACTTCATTTAGTTTTAGTTTTCTTTTTGGAGTAGGTGGTTTTAAATTCATATAGGTGAAACTTTTGTATTGAAACGATGATTTTACTTTTAAATATATTTTCGGCAGGTAATTTTTCTATCAATTTTATTTGTATTAAGTTGATGCAACTCCTCATCAACAACCATACACAAAGAGACACACACCGAATACAGCAAAGCAGCATATATTGACAAACAGATGTGCGACACAGAGGACACATTGGAGGCAGATTTCTTACATCTGTATCATGTTGATTTACATTGATTTCACCTGTATTTGTAGAGAAATGCTGGCACCATCAAAGACTAAATAGCTACACAATACATAATGCAGTTTGGTGTGAGGTGTTTGCCTGCTGTTTAAACCGTGCATTGTGTGCAGCGCCGTGTTGTGTGATCATCAGTTCTGCTGTGAGCACATTAAGAAAGGTAAAGTGCTTTGTTTGTGAATACCTTCTATTAACAAGTTGTAAAGGTGCGATAAATGTCATGTTGCCATGATGAATTCCTCCCAAAAGCGAAAACCCCATTAAGCCCTTCCCAGAAGGTTACATTTTGCATAGAAGGGCCTGAAGGACAAATCGGAATCCAGGTTACAGAATCCCATAGGTCCTGTGGAAACTGTCACCTACTGATTAGTTCTTGTGTCTCTGTCCTTAGTGCCAGACAACAGCCTCCCTGCTGTGAATAATTAAGTTTTGCAGGCACTCTGCTCCCTTGTTCCCAGTGCAGGATCACTAGATTTGCCTCTGAGACAAACTACTCTGTACGTCGTCAGAGGTTTTACTTGCTTTTCACTTGTTATTAGATGTCTAGAAAAAAAACTACTTAGCCACCATGCTAAATTAACTGTAATGCTTCTGAATTAGCAGATTTGGCAGAGGTCTGTAGAATCACCTCCCCAATCTGAGCCATACAAGGGTCTTATGATGCTCTCACTGACAGGATGAACAGACTGAACAAAGCAAAGACACGCAAAACCTTATATGAGTACATTTAAAATAAGTTTAAAAAACCTTATTTCAGAATTATGTTGAAAAAATCTAAATGTAATTAAATGGAGAGTATTCATGAGCCTTGAACACTCTTATGTTTAACTTTTATAGTGCCACAGCTATGCATGTTAATCTGTAATGCAGCTGTATTTGAATGCATGTGTACTTGGTTATGAAACTATAACAGGTATTCTTTCTAGAACACTGCCAGTTATGACACAGGTTTTTAATGCAAAAATGCATTTAAAATATGGCGCATAGCTTTTCCAGTGACATTGAATATAATTGGGCTGGTAGGTGGTATAGAGAAATGAGGGAATATAAAGGCTGAGTGTGAATAATTTACTGCAAAGACACCCTGAGCATCTCACTTTTTATCCACTACGCACACCTTTCATTTTTTTTTTGGAGAAAAGCCCTCAGCATTCTGTTTTAAAATTTACAAGTCAGAGCAGAGATGCCTTCAGTCGTTGCACCATTTTCCATGCTGTACATGGAGATGAGGCCTTTCTCCTGTTAGATTTGTTGTACACCAGGTAAATGGAAGAAAAGCTGGTAATGTTGGCAACTTGTATCACCAACAGAAAAGAAACACAATGAATACAAACAACTAAATGACTGAAATAGATGAATAGTGAAAACTGAATAGTTTTCATGCCTACAGTGTAAGGGCTTGATCAGACAGAGCACAGTTTTTGCAGTAAGAGCCGTCTTGTTTTAGTTGTTTTCTATAGGTAGTAAGTGTTTTGTGTGTCACGTTTTTGCAGGAACACTCTAAAAGCTTTGAGTTGAATAAAACTTCAATTCAGAGCACAAAAGCACCCAACTTCCTTCTTTTTTTTTTCTTATTGACCTATCAGATGAATTGAGGGGAAACACCTTCTGTGGTGGTGATGACAAAGTCTACAGTTGCTTGGAAACAACAACCATGCAGGAGAAACTAGTGCTGGCTGTTTCAGGATACCTATAGAGCTAAATTACTTCACCAACCGTAATTAGGCCTGGAGGCAAATTATTGCCGCACTTGAGTTTTCGGGTAAGTTGTTTTCTAGTATTGCTGCCCAGCAACAATTTTTTTTTTAAATATACCGCACTGCTCTTTTTTTCTACAACAAAAAAGGCACACAGTAAAGAGTAGTAGTGATAGTTGTTGGGATCCATAACTGAAGGTATTTTATGGTGTGAATCAAACTGAACTTTGTGAGACCACATGGCCTTTTGTTCT